>CAUYQG010013729.1:0-31395 GCA_963574415.1 Tarsius wallacei | reverse complement strand
GCTGTGTTTTCTAGTTCTCATTTTAGATATCTTTGACTTATTTGGTTAGATGTATTCTGAGGAACTTTTTTTATTCTTGTGACTATTGTAAATGGGATTGTGTTTTTGATTTGGTTCTCAGCCTGTACATTGTGAGTGTATAGAAATGTATAGTTTAGCCGGACTTGGTGGCTCAGCCTGCAATCCCGAGCCTTGGGAGGCTGAGGTGAGTGGATTGCCTGAGCCCGCGGGTTTGAGACCTGCCTGGGCAACTTGGCGAGACCTCATCTGTACAATAAATCAAAAAATTAGCCGGGCGTGGTAGCGTGCCCCTCTAGTTCCCGCTACTTGGAAGGCTGAGGCGGAAGGATCGCCGGAGCCCAGCAGGTCAAGGCTGTGGTGGCAGGGAATGGCCGCTGCACTCCAGTCTGAGCGACAGAGTGAGACTCCAACTCAAAAAAAAAAAAGAAAAAAAGAAATGTATACTTTATTTTTGTATACTGAGACCACCTTACTGAAGTCCTTCATCAGTGCTATGAGTCTTTTGGTGGAATCTTTAGGGTTTTCTAGCTATAGTATTGTATCACCTGTGAAAAGAGATAGTATAACTTCCTCTTTTATTTTTCAGATACCTTTTATTTTTTCCTCTTGCCTGATTGCATTGGCTATGACTTCCAGAACTATTTTAAATAGCAGTGGTGTGAACAGACACATCCTTGTCTTGTTCTGGTTCCTGTGGGGAATGCTTCCTACTTATCCTGTTAAATATGATGTTGGCTGTGGGTTTGCCAAAGATGGTTCTTATTATTTTGAGGAATGTTCCTTCAATGTTTAGATGGTTACAGGTTTTTGTCATAAAAGGAAGTTGGAATTTATCAAATGTTTTTTCTACATCTATTGAGACAATCATGTGGCTCTTGTTTTCATTTCTTCTTGTGTAGTAGTTTACATTTATTGCTTTGCATATGCTGAACCAGACTTGCATTTCAGGAATAAAGCCCACCTGGTCATGATGAGTGATCTTTGTGATGTTCTGTTGCGTGTGGTTTCCTAGTATTTTGTTGAGGATTTCTGCATCTATGTTATCGGGGATATTGGCCTGTAGTTTTCTTTTATTGTTGTGTCTTTGCCATTTTTTGGTATTGGCTTTGTAGAATGAGTTAGGGAGGAGTCCTTCCTTCTTGATTGCTTGGATTATTTTTAGTAGTATTCATACTATCTCATCTTCATATGTCTCATAGAATCTGCCTGTGGATTTGTCCAGGGTTTTGTTTTGTTTTGTTTTTCATTTTAGATTTTTTTTATTACTGATTCAACTTTGTAACTTTTATTTTTTCTGTGTTTCAGTTTCTTCCTATTTCAATTATGGGTAGTGGTATGTTTCCAAGAATCTATCCATTTCTAGATTTTCTAAGTTACATGCATACACATTAATAGTAATCACTGATAATTATTTTATCATTTCTTCTGTTACAATGTTGGCTTTTTTCTTTCTGATTGTATGTATTTGGTGTGTGCTTGTTTCTCTCTCTCTCTCTCTCTCTCTCTCTCTGTTGTTAATTTTGCCAAGAGTTTGTCAATCTTGTTTATCCTTTCAAAGAACCAGCTTTTTGACTCATTGGTCTTTGGGGTATTTTTGTTTATTTGTTTTAGTTTTTTGGTCAAAATTTTATTTAGCTCTGATCTGACTTTGGTTATTTCTTTTTATTCGGCTACCATTGGATTTTTTTGTTCTTGTTTTTCCAGTTCACTTAGGTGAGCTATTAGGTTGTTTATTCGAGATCTATTTTCTTGATATAGGTATGTAATGCTATAAATTTTCCTCTCAGCCTTGTTTTTGCAGCATCCCAGAGGTTTTGTTATGTTGTGTCTTTATTTTTATTAGTTCCTAGGAATCTTTTTATTTCTGTCCTGATTTCATTGTTTACTCCCAAATTATTTAGGAATATATTGTTCAATGTCCATGTATTTGTGTATTTTTAATGATTCCCCTTGGAGTTGATTTTTATTTTATTCTTGACTGGCATTGCTTTTCTTTAGGAATGTTAAAAATGGACTCTGATCTCTTCTGGGTTTTAGGATTTCTGCTGAGAGGTCTGCTGCTATTCTGATGGGTCTCACTTCATAAGTCATCAGTCTCTTTTCTCTAACTGCCTGTAATAGTTGTTTTTCAAGCTAACCTTGAATAGTCTGACTGTGTGCCCTGGGGATGGTCATCTTGTATAGTGCCTCATAGGTATTCTTTGATATTTTGTATGTTTGTGACAACCTCTCTAAGAAGATACAGGACATTTTCTTAGGTTATGTCTTGAAAAGTTTATTCCAGATTTCTCTTATCTTTTCCTTCTCTCTCAGGAATACCGGTCAAATGTAGATTTGATTTCTTTAGATAATCAATATCTCTCAAAGACTTTGTTCATTATTATATATTTATTATTTATTTATTTGTCTAGGTTTATTTGAAGGATCTCTCTTCAGGCTCTGAATTTTTTTCTTCTGCTTTATCAAGTCTGTTTTCATGGCTTGCGGTAATGTATTTTGAAATTCCTGAAGTGAATTCTGTGCTAGAAGTAGAGTTTGGCTCTTAGTACAGTCATATTAGCTTTCACTTTTTGAAGTGTTTTCATGGCCTATTTGATTTGTACTTTCTCTTGTATCTCATTGAATTTCTTTGTCATCTGCATTCTGAATTCTATCTCTGTCATTAGAAACAATTCACTCTGGTTAGGACCCCTTGCTCAGGAACAGGCGAGATCCATTGCATATGTCAAAATACTATTGTTGTTGTTGTTGTTGTTGTTGTTTTGTATCACCAGTGTTCTTTGCAGATTCCTGTGGGGAAAAGCTCTTCTCTTTTTAGTTACTTTTCATTTTTTAAAATTTGCTATAGTTGAGATGGGATTTTCTTTATCATTTTTGTTTTTTTTTCTTCATGTATATTTCTGTGGTGTATGTTTTATATGATTGACTGGCTTTGTTTAATGCCTTTCTTTCTTCCCTCCCTGACCCATAGGTAGCAGAAACGAGGCAGTGGTGGTGGTGATTTGGGGGACTTGATGGCGGCCTCTGAGCTATGAGCCATAGCAGCCATGATCAGGAGAGGTGAGAGAGATGTGCAGTGCCAAAAGGCCTCATATGGTAGGAAGCCAGGCAGGCAGTAGACTGTAATGTTCATCCTGTGGGCTTGCAGAAGTGGCCTGTTTCTCTACTGCTTTTGGGATCTGCAAGTAGCAAGGATGGAGGCAGTAGTGTTGCCTGGTATCCATGGAGATATCCTCCCTCCCCATACCCTCTCTGGTCCACATGTGGGAGGGGTGGAGGTAGCAATGGGGGCAGAGGCAGTGGTGGCAGTGACTGGCAAGAACCCAGCCACATCCCACTGAAGAGGCACAGCTGGGAAGTCTTTTCTCTGCCTGGACAAAAAAGCCTCAGAGACAGATGTTTATGGTGCTGGTTATGAAAGCCCAGACTCTCGCCGTTTCTCCTCTCTCTCCCTAAGCCACAGGCGGCAAGGGTTCCACCTGGCTGGGAAGCACAGAGGTGTTTTTCTCTGCCCATGTGTGGGTAGGCCAGAGGCAGTGGTGTCAGCAACTGGGAGAAGCTCAGAAGCATACTGCTGAAGTATTCAGGTGAGGACGAGGCAGTTTTTTATCTGCCTGGGTGGAAGCCTTGGGGATGAAGGTCAGTAACATTGGTCCCATGAGTACATGGATTCACCATTTTCTCTGCTGCCTTCCAAATTTGCTGGTGGCATCGGCTCCAGTTGACTGAAAGTCACAAAGGTGCTTTGTCTTTCCATTTCTTCTCAGGTCTAGTTGTGGCAGGAGTAAAAACAGTTGTGGCCAGGCCTATATCCTATCCACCACTTACGAAAGCTGGAGGCCTTTTGGGATCAAGCTGCAGCCTTCAACTGGGCCAATCAGGCACTGGGTAGGTGTGGTAGAAAGCCTGCCTCTGAAACAGGAGAAATGCCTTTGGTGGAGAGTAGCACAGGACAGGGGGAGTGGGAGCACCTGTGCTACTCCCCAGAGTGTGAGGGGTTATGAAGCAATGCCCACAGGATGCTATCCACAGCTAGTGTCTGTTCATTCTTCCTTGGTGGGGCAGTGACAGCTAGTGCCGGAAATCTCAGGGAATATGAACCTGCTGGGTTCCACGTGGACTTGAGTGGTGCCTCTGTCCAGACTCTAAGTGGCTTCCTGTGTTTGGTTGGAATAGGAGTGTTGAGTGAGGTCTTTCATGACTAGGGTTGATGTGGTTTATGGAAGGTGTGTGAAACCCCAGGAGATTCTCTTAGACATTTACCCTTTCCCTTTCTTGGGAATCCTTTTCTGGTTTCATGCCAACACTAGTTTTGTAGGTGGCTGAGGTTTGGTCTGCTATGCTTTCAGTAGTCACAGATACTTTTTTGATGAATTTAAGTGTAGTCTTCCAGATGCTTTCCTGAAGAGTTAATATTTATACGCAATTTCAGACATTGTCCATGAAAGAAGTGCTCACTAGGTGCTTCTAGTCAGCCATCTTGGATTCTTCCCTTTCCTTATATATATGTATATTTGTTAATACATAATTAAATTATCTGGTGTGTGTCACATCCTGTATTCTCACTTCCAGGTCTTTATTTGATTGAACAGTGTCTGGAGCTTGACATCCAGATGGTAAGAGTAAGTAAAGGGAAGACTTCTTGAGAGTATGTTGCTGAGTTCAGAGAAAACAAAAGAAAACAAAACAAAAACAAAATATTTGCTTTTAAAGTATATTAGGATAGATTTAAATATATAAAAAGTAATGAAGTTAGTACATAGAGATCCCACATACCCCATACCCAATTTCCCTTATTTTTCACATCTTACATTAATATGGTAGATTTTCCTCTATTAATGCACCAGTATTGATACATTATTGTGAACTAAAGCCCATACTTTATTCAGATTTTTTTTTTTTTGGTTTTTTACCCTAATGTTCTTTTTCTATTCCAGATTATCACCTAGGATACTATATTACATTGAGATTTTATGTCTCCTTAGACTCCTCCACATTGTGACTATTTCTTCTTTTATTTTTACTTATACATCTCTTGATTTTCTGGACACTATCCTAGCCACTTAATATCTCTTATGTCATGATTCTCACACACACAAAAAAAGAGAAGTGTAATTAGCTGTGTTTGGGAACAGGAAAGTTAGATAATTTGTTCAAAGTTGCATTATTAGTAAATGATAAAGCCAAGAATGGAACCTAGGCTTCTGGGTTTCTGGAATCTATGCTCTTTTTTTTTCTTCTTTGTATTTGTATCACCTAGCACTGTTTCCTGTTACATTAGCACAAGCTTTCATGTCTGAACAATATTTCAGTCAATCCAAGTTTTTTTAACTTTGCAACTATTAGCATTTTCTTTGTTGTGAGGGCTGCTCTGTGCATTGTAATGTGTTTAATAGCATCCTCTGTCCCTACTAACTGCATGCTATTAGTACTCCCACATTCCCTACCACCCTCCACCAGCAAAACAGTTTTGACAGCCAAAAATATCTCTAGATGTTGCCAAATGTCCCATGATGGATGAACACTTCTTTAAAAAATGTTTTTAGTAGTTGATATTAAATAGTCTACAGTACCAAGTTGAGACAGTCTATAATGCAATTAATTAATTTGAACTTCTAAAAACTATGAAGACATTTGAAATAAATGCATTAGCACTACTGTTTCTTAAATACTCATCCCCCTATTGTTCATTTCTTAAACTTTTGTTAAGTTTTATGAAAACACATGGACCATTTGAATCTCTCTCTCTTTTTTTTAGCCCAGCTTAAAGCCTAAAAATGAAAATAGAATTGTTAAATATTCATTTAGATATACTGTGTTTCTGTAACTTTGTGTTTTAAGTTTACTTTACATTGGGGAATGATTTTATAATGTGTATATTGATCTAATTTGAAGAATTGTAACATATTCTCAATATTAAAAGTCATTATAGAAAAATTTGTCTTTTGTCTGTAAGTTTTTTCCGCAGCAGGGCCATAATTGATACTCACTACATGAATCATGGTTGATAATGGTTATCCCTTGTAACTTTTTTAGTGAATGTAATTTCCTTGATGTATCTCTGTTTATGACTTGAGTTTTAGAGAATTATTGTAATAAGTTGATTATTTAGAGTACATTCTTAAAAGCAAAGGTTTTTAAAATAGTATTTCAAATGTTATCAGTGTTTATTATTGTTTTAGAAGTTTAACTCATTGCTATTTTTTTGTGTTGTTGTTGTTGTTGAGATCAAATATATAGGAAGATTTTTGTCTATGAAAAATGCTATTGTTTTCAAGCAAAAACAAAAAAAAGAGAGATAAGCCTGCTTAAAATAGTGCTTAAGAGCATGTGTGGTATGTTATAGATCTGACTAAAGCAAATTCTGAGCTTCTTGTTGGGCCACCTTTCAAAAGCTTTATATATGTCAGGATCAAATTTGTCCCTATGCATAACTTCTTACTTATAGGTTTACCTTATTTTACCTGGTGTTTAATGTTCATACCTAAATGAAAGAAAGTAAAATTTCAGTCTCTACAATCCCAAGATCATTAATTTATACCCAAAACTAATCTTAAGCACAGTGCTGAACATTTGGGTTTGGTGAGATGAATCTATAAAGTTTATATCTCTCATCAAGGGTTAATATAGCTAGACAGTAGTCTCTTGTTCCTTGGACATGTTATTCTAGAAAATGCTTTACCAGATATAGGTAAGGAAGTATTACAATATGGATAATTATGGATTTTAAAGAGTGATTCATCCAGATCGTATGCAATTGAGATTGTTTGAATCTGGTTGTTAGACTTACTTAAAATATACAGTGACTTCTTTACTCTTTTGAATCCAGTTTAGAAGTAACACTAAATCATCTTCTGGGACAGGGTCTGTTATACTTGTATTCATTTGAACTCTTATTTTGTTTTAGACAATGATAAATAAGTAGTTTCCAACCAGTGTGTGGCAGAATCTGTGTTCACCTAGTAAAGTCAACATTAAAGGAAAAAAAAAAAAAAAACCAAACAGGTTAACCTGGGTAGGCTTTGTCATGTTTACTTTTCACATCCAAGTCCCATTATTTATTAAATTATCTCTATGGACATAATCTAGTTTGAGTCTGTGGGCAGTGATGCTTGAGAGGAAATATACTAGGATGAAATTGTTGGCAATTAATGGTCAGTGAGAAGAGAAGGTAACTGATATTGCTGAATTATATCATGCCTAGAGGACTCTAGAAACATTGTTTGTTTCACAGGTGCTTATTATTCTGCTCTACTATGTTCTTAAATAGCTTATCCACTGCTATTCAACCTGTGAAATGTCCTGATTCTCATATTTATGCAACAGGTTAATATGGAGAAATTTATTCTTTAACTTTTAATTTTCCTGTGAAGATTAGCTCTTCTCATGTTATTGAGTTTTTATATCTTCTCCAGTTTATCCCTTTTAGTTATCTTATTAATTTCAAATTAATAAATTACTCTACCTTATCTTATAGAATTTGTATGCAAACCTTCTTGTAGCATAGATGGTAAAGTTAAAGGTGAAACAAATAATATCAGTAGTCTAGATGTCTATTTTACTGTGTAAAATGTAGTCTAATATCATAATGTATGAATCTTGCCTATCTTTTTTTCCTGTCTTACAGGTATTTATAGTAGCAATTTATGCCTGCCTTTTTTTAGGCAGTGTCTGCTAAGTGTTTTGTTTGCTTGTTTATTTGTTTTTGAGTCAGACTCTCAATGTCACCAAGACTGGAGTACAGTGGCACAATCACAGCTCACCGCAGAGCCTCAGACTCCTGGGCTCAAGTGATCCTTCCACCTTAGAGTAGCAAGTGTCTAGAACTACAGACATGTGCTAACATGCCCAACTCAACTCTTTTTTTGTGTGTGGTAGAGATGAGATCTCACTATGTTGCCTTGGCTAATCTCAAACTTCTGCTCTCAAGCAATCCTCCTGCTTTGTCTTCCAAAAGTGCTGGGATTATAGATATGAGCCACTTTGCCCAGCCTGCTAAGTATTTTTAAATAACTTGGTTGAAAGTTCATAAATCTTAGAATTACTTGTTATACTTTTTCTAGTTTATTTGCCTCTCTTCAAGCTATTTCTCTTCATCTAAGTCTCCAATGAGAGGTTAATACAAAAACTGTCTAATAACTGACTTTTAATGTTATATTGAAGTATAAAAAGATAGTAGACGTTTTATAACTATGTAACTGAGGTGATGTAGGCTGAATGTATGTGTTCCCCCAAAATTTATATATTGACGTTCTAAATCCTAGTGTGGGTGTTTTTGGAGATGGGGCCATCAGGTCATCAAAAAAGTAACTAAGTTTAAATGAGGTCATAAATGTGGGGCCTTAAACCATCAAGAATAGTGTTTTTATAAGAAAAGATACCCCCTCTCTTAATTTATAAACAAAGAAAAGATGCTATGTGAGGAGTACATAGTGAGAGGGCACAGTCTACAAGCTAGGAATAAAATTTTCATCAAAAACCAAGTTGACTAAAATCTTAATCTTGGATTTCCCAGCCTCCAAAACTATGAGAAAATAGAGTTCTGCTGTTTAAGACATCCAGTGAATGGTATTTTTTAATTGCAGCCTAAGCAGAACTAATTCATGAGAGCAAGTTTATTTACCTCACTGAACCTTAAGTTTCTACAAATAAGATTATTAATAACTAGCTCACAGAAGTTTATTAGCATTAAATGAGAGAAGGATAAGCCTATCACATTGTATATACTCAAATGTTAGTTATAAATGGGAGTAATGTGAAGATTTGAAAAAAATTTAAAGAGCAGGTATTGGATACATTTAAATCTCAGTTATATGCTTTAGTACTTTAGAAAGTTAAGTTAGTTGTTAACTAACTTAAATCTCAGTTATACGTTCTTGCATTTTAGAAACTTAAGTTGGTTGTTAACCCTTAGGCATTGTGACTGAAGGTAGTAGTATGCTATTCTTGGGTTATAGACACCAGGAATGACCTGGGCTAATTTTCTTATTTTGTCAAATGCCTCCTCTGGCTCTTTTCAGTAGATAGGAAATGCTGTAACAGTGATTAGTGTAGTTCTAGCTAGATTTCTAGTTAAGTTCTTCATCATTCAGTTCTTAAAACTGCTCACATACTACCTGGTAGACTGGCAATAATTGCTTTCATTGGTTCATATTTGTTTATGAAATATCTTCAATACACAAATATTTTTCTAATTAAAAGCAAAGCAAAACCAAACAACAACCAACCTTACTGATGATTTTAAATTAACATAGTGATGGATAAGATGTGTAAATTACCCATATATTTTTGTGTTGGAAACATTTGAATAATAAATGGCTTTGTGTGTATATATGTTAATAATTTTCATGGCAAAATCGTTAAAGTTGCTAGTAGCTATATGACAAAATTATGCTATAAGTGAATACAGCATAGTGGTTTGCTGTATTTCTTATATTTATTATAACACAAAAAACAAATTCCAAATGATATACTTAAAATTTATGGCTAGTGTATTAAGTGGAAATTTAATATCCTTAAGGAACATATCTATGCTTTCATCTTAACATTCTGTTTTATTGAAAAAGATAGGAAGGCAATTTCAAGTAGCAGTTTCTTTATCATAATTCCCTCTAAATCCTTATTATTGTACTGGTGTGAATTGTTTTTCTCTTTAGAGTAACTTAAGGGCAATAATAACTTTAATTTATCTTCCAAAATATCCTTAATAAAAGGAAGTAATATACTAACAAAAAATGGCAGCTTAAAAATTAGGACCACTGAATTTTTAGAGAATAATTGAAAAAAGCAATATAAAAATGAATGCTCAGTATTTATATTTAAAAAGGACAACAAAAAAGCTGATAATTAACTAGTCTCAGTTCCATGAACTTACTGAAGCCTAAGACCCATATTCTTTCTATTTTTTCTTCTCTTTAGTTTTGCCAAATATCAGTTACAGCAATGAGGAATTATAAGATGGCAGCACAATTTTGAATGTTTGTTTTTTTTTTCTTTTTGTTTAGCTAAAATCTTGCTTTACAGTAGGTTTTAAATTCCTATGGAACTAAATTGTTAATTTACATTGTTCACAATGTATTTAAACTCATAAGCCTGTATAACAGGAAGGTAAGCATTTATTAGTTTATTCCTTAAAAATGCATATATAAAAGACACACAAAACCATACACACACACACACGCGCACACACACACACACACACACACACACACACGTATATATTTGACCATGAGGTCAAATCCCAGTACTACCTCTTACAATACAATGTCTGGATGTTTTGTTGAAACTTTGTGTATTTGTTTCCCATCTCTCAAACAGGGATAATATCTACCTCATAGGGTTGCTATGAAGACTAGATATTATATAAGGCACTAATAGAGTGCTTTTTTACAGAACTGATAGCTGCGGCAAGGCCTCGTCCCTACTCCAATTCCTGCCTCGACTCCCTCTCATATTTTACTTCCTGCTGTTTCTTCCCTTGCTCATGTCACTCAGGCCCTGTTGGCCTCTCTCTTGTTCTATCTCTACATACATCCAATTTAGGACATTTGCTCCTTCTGTTCTGTTTGTTGCCCAGATATCTGTACAAATGCTTTCCTCCTTTTACTCAGGTTTTTGTTTAGATATCATCTTATTACAGAAGTCTTTCCTTATATTCCAGCTCAAACATTATATTTGGCTGGGAACCATAGTTCACAACTGTAATTCTAACAGGCCAAAGTAGGAGGATTGATTGAGCCCAGAAGTTCAAGACCAGCCTGGGCAACATAATGAGACCTCATCTCCACAAGAAATAAAAAATTAAGCCAGGCAGGGTGGTGCATGCCTGTAGTCCCAGCTACTTGGGAGACTGAGGCTGTAGGATTGCTTGAGCCCAAAAGGTTGATACTGTGGTGAATGACTGTGCCAATGCACTCCAGCCTGGGCAGCAGAGTGGGACCATGACTTAAAAAAAATTGAAAAGTATAAAAGAGAGAGAGAGAGAGAGAGAGAGATTAGATTATCTTCCTACTTTATTTTTTTTTCCTAGCACTGATCTAATACATATTTATTGATTTTTTTTTTTACTTTGTTGTCTGTATCCTCCCATTAAGTAAAAATACACAAGAACAGGGACTTTATTTTGTTAACTATTGTATCCTGGCACATAGAATATTATTTGGCATATAGAAGGCACTAAGCTTTTTAATGAATTGATGTGAATGTCTATGGAGATGTCTATGGAGAAAACAAAAAAAAACCCTAGATTTGAAGACAGTAGTGGCAGCCTTAATAGATTCATGATACCTTATCAAGACAGGCAATTAGATAGAGGACAAATTTGTTCATCTTCTAGGTTATTATGTAATAGGTTTTCTTGGGGGTATTGGCAGGATTTTGTCAGATTTTTTTTTGTGAGATGCTGCCTGACTTTATATTGTTTTATAAACAGCAAGTAAGGCGAAAATATGAATCTGTTGGTAATTTTGATAAAGTACAGTGAAGTTTTGTTTATTGCTATTTTATTCTAGAATTCTTGTTTGTTTCTGTGAAATATAAAATATGAACAATCAACAAAATTTGACTAATTTCAAGCTACAGTTTTGTTAAAAAAAAGTCACAGACTTTATACAAAGTGATATGAGAATAGAGAGAAGTTGAAAGCAGTCAAGGAGAAGCTTGAGAAGCAGGTGGACACTGGGGTGCAATGTACTTCCTGTGACATATTAAGAGGTTTAGACTTGAGTCTCTCAGTGTTGAAAAAGCCATGGAAAGATTTTAAGCATGATAAGATTGTATTTTTAAAAAGCCATCCTGGCAGCCATGTAGACAATCTATTGGGAAGAGCTCAGTAAGAAGATATTGCAGTACAGCAGTCTACAAAAGATGAAGGCCAAACAAATTAATCACAACATGCTAGTTGCTGACCTCTTCATATATAAGAGGAAACTTACTATTCTATTAGAATTTAAACACTAGTTCTACCACCTGAAGTGACTTTTTAAAACCTTTTAAAAATATTTGAATTTTATAATTTGGAATTATATTTGTGATAAAAGTTACCTTGAAAACTTCTTATCATTCACTTGATTAAACTCACAATCAGAGAGGTGACGTGATCATGGTGGAGTTGGGTCGTGATAAAGTTACTTTTCTTTATCACAATGTTGAAGGGTTTTCCAGAAATGCATGACTGATAGGACATATGAAAGGAAATTTATTTGGGGGAATTTATTAGAATAATTTTTTTATTAGGCTTACATGGCCACAGAGATGAAGTACCATGATAGGCCATCTGCAAGCTGGAGAATCAGAGAGGAGTATACAGCCTTCTGGAGAACCTTGCTCCAGCCCTACAAAGTATTATCACCTAGCTGGCTCTGTAACTGCAACTTTAAGAGGCCATTCCACCAATCTATCAAGCCAGTTGCTTCAGGATAATGGGGAACGTGGGCCTATTGCTGCACTTCTTTGGCTGTGATGTGAGTTCCTTGGCTAGAAGCAGTGCTGTGTGGGGTACTGTGACAGTGGAAAAAGTATATCTGCAAGTTCACAGATTATAGTTCTGGCTGAAACACTGTATGCATAAAGGGCAAATCCATATCCAAAGTGTCTATTCCAGTAAGGATAAAATGCTACCCTTTCCATAATGGAAGTGTTCCAGTGTAATCGACCTGCCACCAGGTAACTGGCTGATCACCTCAAGGAAGAGGAAAACCATATTAGGGGCTCAATGTTAGTCTTATCTAATGGCAAATTAGCACTCAGCAACTGGTGTAGCCAGGTCAGCCCTGGTGAGTAGGAGTCCATACTGTTAAGACCATGCGTAACTTCCACCTCTGCAACCATGGCCACTTTGTTCATAAGTCCATTGGCTGATGACAAGGGTGACTAGGGAGAAAGTGACTGGTATCCATAGAAGGGGTCATCCTGTCTACTTGATTATTAAATTCTCCTCTATTGAGGTCATTCTTTGCTGAGCTTTCTAATGGGCTACAGATATCTTTTGCCCACTTAAGGAGGTCTATCCACATACCTCTTCCCTAAATTTCTTTGTTACCAATTTCCAGTCATGTTCCTTCCAAGTCCCTGGCCATCCAGCTTAACCATTGGCTAAAGCCCATGATAGCTAAAGTCCATCTGGCTATTTTTTTTCCAAACAAAGTATGCAGCCAGGTGTACTGCCCAATGTTCTGCTACTGGAGAGATTTTTCTCCAACGGTGTATTCAGGGACATCTCAGAAAGGGGCAGTCATCCACTTTGGGTGGTGCCTGCATATCGTGGAGAACTATCTATATATCAGGTCACATTTTTCTCTTCCTCTGTGAACTTATCATAGGATACTCACTATACCACTACAGATACAGACTGGAAAAGAGAAGGTAGTGCAGTTGAAGTAGGAACCATGGGCATGTAGGCTACTTCTTCATGTAATTTGTGCCTTCAGGATCTGTTCTGGTTGCTGCTGTGCATGCCCAACTTTATGGCTTGGTGGGTTCAATAACACCTACTTCCTACCAGGTAGCTCAGGTCACAGGAAGCTCATGATCAAGTTTCAGTTTTTACTAAGACCCAGTAGCAGCTCAAGGACTATCTTTCAGAAGGAGGGTGATTAAAACCGTGGATAATGGCAGGGTCTTTAAAATCCAAAAGGCTTCCCTTGTGATTCACCTATAGGGACCTGCCAAAGGATGCAAACATCATCTCTCTCTGCCTCTGCCACTGAGACCTCCAGTAGCATTGAATCTGTTGAGTCATATGGCCCATGTGACAGAGTAGTTTGTATAGCAACCTGGACCTATTGTACAGCCTTCTGGGACCCCACTTAAATCTAGCAGTTTTTTGGGTTACTTGATACGTGGGCTGGAGCAGCATATCCAAATGAAGAATGTGTTGTCTCCAAAATTCAAATAAGTCCAGTAAATATTGTGCCCCTTTCTTAGTTGTAGGTGGGGCCAGATACAACAACTTACCCTTCACCTTAGAGGGGGTACCTGGACAGATCCCACACCACAAGACACCTAGAGAATTTACTGAGATCAACGGCCCCTGGATTTTAGTTGAACTTATTTTCCCCCCTTGTGACATGTGAATGTCTTACCCAAAAGTCCAGAGTTGTTGTTACTTTTTACTCACTAGGTCCTGTCAGTATAATGTCCTTAATGTCATAGACCAGTGTAATATCTAGTGGAAGGGAAAAGTAGTCAAAATCACTGAAAACTAAGTTATGACATAGAGATGTATAGTTGATGCACTTCTTAGGTTAGCCAGTGAAGGTACACTGCAGGTCTTGCTAGCTGGAAGTAAACTGCTTCTGGTGGGATGTATGGATAGAGATAGAGAAAAAGACATCTGCCCAATCATACCAGATACCAGGAGATATGCTACTTTGCTGAAGCAATGAAACCACAACTGGTACAGCAACTGCCATGAGTGTCACCATTTGGTTAAGCTTATTATAATCCACTGTCATTTTCCAGTACTCCTCTGTCTTCTACACAGGCAAAATAGAGTTGAGTGCGGATGTGGTGGGAATCACCACCCTCTTATCTTTTAAGGCCTTGATAGTGACACTGATCTCTGCAGTCACTCCAGGAATATGATACTGTTTTTTATTTACTATTTCCTAGATAGGGGCAGATCTAATAGATTCCATTTGGCCTTTGTCATCATTTTAGCCCCCATTCTTCAACTTAGGGGACCAATAAGGGTATTCCACCAGCTGCTCAGTATGTCTGCTCCATTTATGCATTCTGAAACTAGGAAACTAACTCTGGGATAGGTTTGGAGATCCTCTGTACTACTGATCATCTGGCCTCCAGAAGCCCCTACCCTGACTGGAGGGCCACAGTGATGTTTCAGGTCTTCTGGACTCAATGTCAGTTTAGAAATTCTGTCTAGTAGTTCCTAAAAACCTTGTCTGTTTCTCATTTCCCAATGCACAGTTACCCTGGTAAAAGGCTGGAGATCCCTTTGGAGAAGGGTAGGAGACAGATTAACAGTATACATTTTCAGTATTGTATCTGGGACCTTCCTCAAGGGGCATGTCTTCTTCGGTCAAAGATCTCTAAGGGGTAATCAAGTGTGGAAATTGATTGAGGGGCCATGATCTCTAGTATCCTTTATGTTAAACTTTCCTTCACTTGACCTGAGAATTTTCTGCTTATGCAGATTAGATAAGGATGTAGTAGACTTCCCATATATTTCACTTCCAGGAACAGCATGGTTAATTAGCCAACACCCTGGGTCTATGTGGATAAAACGATTCTGATTGTAACTTTGCCTCTACTGTCCATTATGGTAACTCTTCCCTCCTTGTGTTAGGTGGTCAAGGGTAGCCATTTGTCCCCTGCTACCCAGGAATCCAGTCAATCCCATTTCATTTTAGTTTTTATATTGAGTGACCGCAGTTTCGTATCTAAGGTCTAGAATACAGAAGAGTGTAACCACAGAGCACTTCAGGAATATTGATAGTCTTCTCACCAATCTATTCATGAAAGGTATATCTTTTAGACCTTTCCACTGTGGGGAAGTAGGTTTTATGTGACAGGCCCACTCTAGCATTCAAATTTCCATGAGCTTTATATAATTTTCTGTACATTAATCCAGGGAGATCAGGCATCTTTATCTTTCTAATGGCAGACCATCTTTTGATCCATGTTTCAACCAATCAACCAAAGTATTAGTACCTTTGTAAATACCCTTAGCTGTAACAATAAATGCAGACTTTCTTTTTAGTGGCCCCATATCAATGAATTCAATCTTATTCAACTTTGTGCTCCTTCCTGTATTACTCACACTCAATATTCACTCCCAGAGATTATCTATGAATTTATGATTGGAAAAATTAAGAAACTCAAGTAATTATTTTGGAATGTAGCATATCTCCCCATAGGCCATGCTGTGTACCTCACTTTTAGTGGCCTGTTGGGACTTGAGTATAGTTACAGATATGTAAGCAAAAAGGGGTGGTGGTGGTGGGTCCTGGAGAGAAGCAGCATTGTCTTGCTTGGCAACCGACTTGGGAGACTTTTACTGTTTTGTCAGACAAATGCAGTGTTAACTCCTTCAGACAGATGTAGAAGTGTCAATACCATTGTGGTGGGGGCTAGGATGCTACTGTCATTGAGGGTGGGAAAATCACTTTCCCTGGCAAGAAAGTCTCATAAAAATTTAGGAGTCCAATGTTTGCACCTTCATCAGGGTTCTCTCTCATATCTCCACAGCCATCTTAAATTATCTCATTTCTTCTGAATCAATGCCCTCACTTTAACAGTAGACAGTAGTTACCTCGGTTGACTGAAAGTTTACCTAACCAATCACATGGTGAAAAGTTGTGTTTAATTCTCAGCAATTTCAACCTGATGGCTACAGGAGAGAAGATTCTCCTTCAGGGCATATTTAGAAGATTTTAGGCTATTAATGCACATCTGGAACCAATAATTTGAAACCCTGAGCACATTGTTTTTCTTTCATCACTTTATCCAATGTTAGTAGCAGCCAACCAGTATCATATTCCCTGGTTTTCCATAAGAGTTTGAAAATATCATATACAGAGTCACCAGATGTCTTGCTTCCAAATGGTGAATTAAGAGTATCAAATGTATTTTTTATTTGCTTATCTCTGTAAATAGTCCATGACATGGACTACCATTGCCCTCTGTACTATTAGAAATGTAGTCCTTAGCATTTTTAGGTTTAATCTGATCAGAGATTAATTCCAGAAATCCCCAAACCAATTAAGAACATTTATTCTTACAATTTTGTTTTGTTTAGAACCACTTTTGGTACCAAAATTGTGTTACTATAAAAGAATACCTGAGACTGAGTGACTCAGAGAAAAGAGGCTTATTTTGCTCAAAATTCTGGAAAGTCTAAGAGCATGACACCAGCATCTGCTTGGCTTTTGTTAAGGGCCATATGCTAAGTCAAGAAATGACCAAGGAGCAGGAAGACTAGTGGGTCTATGCAAAGAGAAAAGCATGAGAAGGAACCTTGCTTATAACAACCCACTCCTACAGTAACTTATTCAGTCTTGCAAAAGGAAGAGCTTGCTGGCATGCTATTTTTACAATGCAAAATACAATAATTCCATCCCAATAGTATCAAAAGTCTTAACTTGTTTTAGCACCCTCAAAAGTCCAAAGTCTTATTTGAGAGCTAGTGAAATTTTTTTAAAAAAGTTATTTTTACTTCCAAGATAGAGTGTTAAGACAGACATTGGGTAAACGTTACCATTTCAAAAGGGAGAAATAAGGCAAAACAAAGGGCAGACTCCAAGTAAGTTTGAAATTCAGCATAGCAGACACTAAAGCTGATAGCCTCAAAATAAACTTCCATTTCATGCACTGCCTCCTGGACACAGTGGTACAAAGGTTGGGCTTCCAAAGCCTCAGGAAACTCTGCCTTTATGGTGTAGCTGCCTGCAGCCCATGTGGCTGGCTGGCCTCACAAGTTGTAGTCCAGAACCTGTAGCTTTCCCAAGCAAGTGCTGCATGCTGCCAGTGGCTCTAGAATTATTGGGTCTCAAGAATGGTTCTGTTCTTCCCATGGTTTCACTAGACATTGTTCAGGAGGGACTCTCTATAACAGCTCTGCCCCTGAAGTAGATTTCTTCCTGGCCTCATAAGCTATTCAGAACAAACTTTGAAATTTAAATAGAAGTTCACATAACCTCATAGCCCACACACTTTGTGCACCTGCAGTCAGCAGCATGTGGGGGCTCCTAAGGCTTATTGCGTGTGCCATCTAAATTGACAGCCCAGGCTGCACCAGCACCTGTGTAAGCCAGGACTGAGTTTACAGCTTATATATTCCAGAGCATCAGACTGAGCCACTCCAGAGGATTCTTTAGACATGACAGGAATGGCCAGAATGACTGGGAAATGGGCAACAGCATCCTAAGGTAGCATCAAGCAGTGAGCCCATAGAGTGCCCTGGGTCTGTTCCCTGACACCATTCTGTACTCACTAGCCTTGGGCCTTTTTACCCATTGTGCTGATGCACAGCACTTAGCTCCCTTTGACCTGTGCTGATCTCTTTAGCAAGTGATCTTGGGTCACATCTCATGCTCTCATGAGAATGTCTTTTTCACATGGTCAAATTTTTACTCTCTGCCCCCTTTTTAATTATAAATTCTGCCTTTAGCTCAACCCTTTTCTTCTGTAACTCGTCAAAAGCAGTTAACAGTAACCATACAGCTGTTGAGTGGTTTGTTACTTAGAAATTTCTGCCAGAAATCTTAGTTCATCAGTCTTAAGTTTCACTTTTCGTAAAGTCCTAGGGCATAGGCACAGTACAGCCAAGTTTTTTGTGATTGTACAACAAGGATATCTTTTACTCTAGATAAAGAGAAAAGAGTACATTTTAAGAAGATACTCTTCATTTTAATTTGTAATGTCATCATAATGGTCTTTGCTGTCTTTATTTCTTTCAGCATTTTGGTCACAACTACTTAATTTCTAAGAAGCTCCAGCTTATCTTCTGAGCCTCCACCAGATTCACCTCTAATGCTCTGTTCACTGCAATGCAGGCTTTTTCTAGCATGTTCTTCCAAACTCTTCCAGTCACTGCCCATTATTCAGTTCCAAAGCTGTTTCCATGTTTTTAGGTAGCTTTATAGCAACTCTACTCCTTGGAACCAGTGTTCTGTCTTCATCTATTTTGTGTTGCTGTAAGAGAATACCTGAGACTGAGCAATTCATAAAGAAAAGAGAAAACTTTTGGCTTATGATTCTGGTGGCTGGAGAAAATTCAAGAGCAAGGCCCCAGCTCAGGTTCTGATGAGTGCCATGTGCTGTATCAAAACATGGTGGGTGAAGTGAGTGATCATATGTAAAGAGAAAACAAACATAAGGAGAAATTTCGCTTTAAAACAATTTGCTGTTGTGGTAACTAATCTAATTCCAGAAGACTGAGAACTCACTTTGTGGAGACTAGATTAGTTTACTTATAAGAGATTTGCCCCCATGACCTGCCAAACACTGCCATTAGGTCCCACCCTTCCCAACACTATCAAAACAGCAATCAAATTTCAACATGAGTTTTAGAGGGACAGATAATATTTGAACTATAGTAGAATACATTATTCGTTTTTTCAAGATGAAAGTTAATGGATTTAATATTAAACATTAGCCATTTTATTTCTTGAAATGTAGTATTTTTCTGAAGTTGCCTAGCTGACATATTACTAGAAATAGTAATATACTGTTACTTTGGAACTTTTTAACTTATTTTCCTCTATTCTCTTATAGCTATAGTCAGAGATGATAGATCATACACAGAGCTTTGACATAAGTAATATTGTGTTGGAAAAATAATGGCCTAGAATTTAGATCTAGAATCTGGTCCTGGCTGTGACTCTGAGAAAGTAAATTAGAGTTTCTGGGTCTCCATCTTAAACATAAAGAGTAGGGTCTGAATGTTGATGTCCTTTTCAGCTCTATGTAGGAGTAGATAAGTTTTGTTATAGCTAAAAAAATATACTAAAATGTATTAAGTTGAACCTTTACTTTGTAATGCATGACCTAGCTATATATTTAAAATAATAAATTTGTATAGAGATTTAAGCTAGTTATAAACTAGTAAATTGGGTACTGTGGGTATATTTGTTCATCCTTGCTTTTTAAAATTATTTTTCCCCTGTGAAAGATGAATGTCTTTCTGCATGTAGACATGGAATACTTTCCAGACCAGAGAGTTGGACACAAGCAGAAACTTCCCCAAGCAATGAGATTGAACAGACTTAAAGACAGAACTTCTGTTTTATATTATTAACAAACACAGTATTACAAAACACTGTTAAATCACTGGTCTGGTGTTCATAATAGTACTGAAGAATTCTTAGGTAAGATCTCACCATATACTAGAAATAAAATTTTGGGGGAAACAGAACAAGTTAATTTTCCTCAACATTAACCAAAAATATTCAAGCCAGATGTGGTTATATACTTACCATCGAATATGCAGTTTTCAAATTTTCTGATTATCTCAAGTAATCTTGAGTGTTTTTTTTTCCAAATAAAGATACAAATAAGATCTATGAATTGCCATTGGTAAGTGTGTTTCTTAAGTATCTTTTGGTCTATATATTTTTATTTTTTCTCCATCTTTAATTCTTTATAAGAAAAATTATTTAGTGATTATTAAATAAAGCTGTTGGTTTTCCTTGTTTTACTTGAGTTTCATCTGATCAGGATTTTACTGATTGCAAGCTCCTTTTTCATATATTCCTGTGCATCTTGTATTCCTTAACATCTTGTAAATTGGACATTAGAGCTAAAGGCTTTAACAATTTTTTAAGAAAATTAATGATTACTTCGGAATTATTTCATTCCTAATATATATATTTAGTAAATAAAGAGTTATATAATTTACCAAATTTTATTTGTAAAATAAATTAATCCAGTTCGTTTCATTGCAAACTATTAAAAAAATATTGTGAAGATGAGCATATAAAACAAGTGACTAAGTTTCATCTGCTTCAACTTAGACCTTTAATGACAGATGGAGACCACTTAATTGATATATTGATATACTATTATGTCATAATCTGTCATTCTCTAAGATCTTATAATATACTGGCTAGACTTTACATGAGATTTACATTTATAAATCCGTTCTCTTAATGAAGCAGGAAATAACTTACGTTATGAAGCCTTTTTTAATAGTATAGGTTTAATGACAGATGGAGACCATTTAATTGATGTATCGATATACTATTATGTCATAATTTGTCATTCTCTAGGATCTTATAACATACTGGCTAGTCTTTACATGAGATTTACATTTATAATATAATCTGTTCTCTTAATGAAGCAGTAAATAACTTATGTTATGAAGCCTTTTTTAATAGTATAGGCAAAAACAGAATGTGACTCTTAACAATAAAGTGAAAGAGTTAAGATAGTTCAAGACTGATGATAATTTTGTTGATATATAATTTATGAGCAACAGTGTTTGTATTATTTACAACCATTGTTTATTTGCAAACATTGTTATGTTCACATAATTGAATAACATGACTTTTTGAAAAACAGTACTAACACCTTTCATTCAAGTAAAGACAGAACTAACTTCTTAGTTATATTCATGCTCCTAAAAGATGCAACATGCTTGTAGACATAATGATTTCAAAAAACATATTCTTTTAAAACCAATTTTGCTAGTTTTTAAAGTTCAGCTTAATATATTTTAAAGTATATTTTTAGCTTTAACAAAAACTGTCTACTTCTGTGCAGAGGTGAAAAGGACCTCAAAATTCAGAAGGTTCTAAGATGTAGATGAGATTGAGAACCACCAATCTAGAGATGTTACAGTGCATTAGTCTGAACTCAAGTGACAACTGAATATTTTAATAATAGTGGATCTTTACTAGTTCCAGTTAATTTGTATTTTAATTATTTTTTATTAAAGCGAATTCTCATCTAATGATTCCTTTTCTTAAAATGAAGTTTTCAATGTGACAGCTAGTGAATGGTTTGAGGGTACTACTGTCTTACACCCTGCCTGCAGTATTTTAAGAATAACTGCTTACATGTAATCTATTTAGAATCAATACTTGAAAGCACTAATTTTATTCCATCTTATTTTGTTCTAGTTTTTTAAATTTAATAAATTTTTAGCTGAGTATGGTGGCTTATGTCCGTAGTTCCAGCTACTTGGAAGACTGAGACAGAAGGATCACCTAAGCCCAGCAGGTTGAGGCTGTGGTGGCTATGAGTGTGCCACTGCACTCCAGTCTGGGCAGCAAGAGTGAGACTCCCACTCAAAAAAATAAATAAATAAAATAAAATAAATTTAGTAAATTTTAAAGGCTATACACAGGAGACTTGATTTTTGTCTTTATGTAACTTAAGGCATACCTCATTTATACTAAGTTTTAAAGCATCTTATATATAGACAATACCACAATGCTTTAATGTTTCAAATCCAGAAACAATTTCTGAATACTATTAATGTTTCCTTTTAAATATTGTTTTTATTATTCTGCTTGTTTGTGTAGTTATTCATGGGAAGTGATTGAATGGGAAGGAAAAGGGACAAATGATGCATAATACTTAGAATCCTATGTATGTGTCCCTGTTTACCTAGCTTCCTTTGCTTAATATTAGATGTTGAACGTTACATATTTTGAAAAAAGTATGTTTAATGGTCTTAGTATTTAAATAGAGCATGTGTTTACTTGTACTTTTATTAGCATTTAAATCATGTCCAATTTTTAAACATAACCTGTTAGATATTTTTTGTAAATTAACATTTAGGTACATCTTAAATAACAGCTGTCCCTCAGTATACTTACACAAAGGATTGGTTCCAGGGTCCCCATTACTGAAATCCACACATACTCCAAGTCCTATAGATGACTTTGTGGAACCTGCATATACGAAAAGTTGGCCCTCTTTAAAAACAGGTTTCACATCCCTCAAATACTGTGTTTTCAATCTGCGTTTGGATGAAAACATCTGCATATAAGTGGACCTTCGCAATTCAAACCCCTTCTGTTCAAGGGTCAACTGCATTGCCTTTCTGTACATTGCCTGAACTGACACTTAAAATGTGCATATTTTAAGTTTTTTCATGCATGTTTAAGATTGTGTTTATTAGACATTATTTTTGAAATAGTTATACCTAAGACTATGTAAAACCATACATATGAATTACTGTATTAATATTTAAAAAATAAAATAATAGAAACCTTTCTTTGATATTTAAGTAAACATCTTAATATTGTACATTAAGTTAGAAAGCAATATTTGTCAAAATATTGAGACTTTGTAGAAGTAAATAATGCTTTGGTCACCTACTCCCTTCAGAGCTAACCAGGGCATTTTAATATTCCCTAATAGTTGTTTTTATTTTTTTATGTTTCAGTTCAATATGTTTTCATTAATTTACTGATAAATTCTGAATATTTTTTAAGTTTTACAATTTCCATTAATATTAAATACAGAACCATACTTATGGTGATTTTAAAATTGCCTGAGCTCAGGGGTTTATGACCAGCCTGGGCAACTTGGTGAGACCTTGTCTCTACAGTAAATAAAAAAAATAAGCCAGCTGTGGTAGCTCATGCCTGTAGTTCCAGCTACTTGGAAGGCTGACAAAGAAGGATCTCCTGAGTCCAGCAGGTGGAGGATGTGGTGGCTGTGAGCATTCCACTGGACTCCAACCTGAGTGACAGAGTGAGACTCCAATTCAAAAACAACAACAAAATAATTGGAACACATGCTGCTGTTTGTAAAATAATTTTGTAATCACATATCCATTCTATTGTTTTTACTTATTATTTACTAATTTATTTAGATGTTATGTATCCAAAAATATTCTTTGCAAATAATTAAAACTTTGTCTCCCTTTCAATGCTAGTATAGTTTTATACAACTTTTTAAATGCTCTGATATTTTTTCTTTTCAAAATTCTATTAAGTCAGAAAAAATAAAAGTAGTTAACCTAAAATGATTTTTGAAGCTAAAAGTTGTTTTCAGTATTTAGCTTGTTTTAAAAAAGATAAATATTTGTAGATATGTGCATACTTTTACATATTTTCAACCATTTATCGTTAATCATTTTTTACATTAAAACAAAATTTTCTATGAAGTAATGTCAACAAGGTCTGACACATAGAATAGTTATAAAACTTACTTAATTTTTTTCACAAAAATGTCTGGATCTTTGTGTTTTTACTTTTAATTATAATGTCAGCTGGTTATTGGAATTTATTACTGACATGCCAAAATATGCTAATATAACTCTTTTCTTTTGTTTTAGAATTTAAATCTCCACTCTGGAAACTCTCTATATGAATGTTTGACAGATAATCGTAGTATTTCACAACATTGATTACCTCTACATAATTGGAAAAAAATGCAAATGACATAAAATGATGTTTATTGAATAGTAAAAGCACCAAATCTGCTAACATTTGCTGAGCTTGTATTATGCTAGTTTATGTGGTGTGCAGGATAGAACTAAATAATAGTCTTTCTTAAATGTTGAACTTATTGGTTTGAATTGCAAATATATATTGAAAATTACATGGAGAAATTTAGTGTACATAAGATACTTGGAATTTTAGCCTTTTGAGTTTTTCATTGTTGCGAATCATTTCATTTTTGTCCTATATGTATATTATAGAAAAAGCAGTGTTACAATAAATATGCCTTTTACTTTATTTTGCTTGACTTAAGTCTTGTGAGGGTAGGATAGTTTATTAAAATAGCTTCAGCTAAATCATAAACTATTCAAAATTATAAAAGTGTGCATAACATTATTTACATCTGAAAAAATACAATTGGGCATAAATTATAAATTTTCTAATTTAAAATCAATTCAACAAACCTTAAGTTTTGATTTATTTGGAACGTTGTTGTACAAAGGTCAATACTATATAATTTATTGCCTTCAGTACTTCATAATTTTCTAATTTAATTTTTGACACATACTGATTTTTTTGTTATCAATTTAGTAATGATTACAAATTACCTCCTCCCTCTATGGGTGTAAGCTACTGCTGAGCTTATAGAATATTTGCTTTCTAAAGACTGCAACAAAAGTCACTGTTTAATTGAACTATCCATTTTTAGAGAGAATCTTGTGTACCAAAAGTTCTTTAAATATTGACAATTTGGAAACTTTGACTTTCTCCTATATTCCACTTCTATGCAGCTCCACTCATATGACAATGTATGACACTTTTGTAGTATATATAACTTCCCAGAGAGAGTGTAGCCAATTCTTTAACATATTTAATTAGCTCTGTACTGCTCTGGTCATGTTGTTGCTATTTATCCCCTTCTACAGGTAAACCTGGAATTTTACTTAAACTGACTTTCTGATATGTACTTTAAAATATATAGTTACATTATTAGTGTTCAGGTCTTTACTCTCCTTGTTTAGATGTACTATAGAGTAATATTTATATATTGGTATTATTTGTCTACAAATGGTTCTTGAGAATCATTATATGGTAACTAGTGTTTGGAGAAGTGTTTTAATGAGTAATTTTCTTTTAATATAATTAATATCATGATTTCTAAATTCAAGTGTTCACTTCTTCTCTGTCTTAATACATTGCTTCCAATACTTTAGAGGACAGGTTAATTTCATTTTAAGTAAGTTAATTCCATTGATTGTCTTACCCCTTCTTTTTTGTTATGCAAACAAAAGGTAAATGCTGTTTATTGGCTTTTGCATCTCTATAGCATAGGCTCTGAGATGAGCTTTAATGTCTACTGCAATGAATCAGTTTTTAAATCTTCATACCTGTAATCTATCCTGGGAATCAGATTAGTGTTTTACTTAGGGTACATACTAAATTTAAACAAGGTGCTTCCTTGTAATCTTAGGGCATTTAGTTAACATAAGGTAACAAACTGGTATGCCTCACTTTAACCATTAACTATTGCCTTGTCAAAATTCTTCAATATCACAGCACCTATTGCCCTAAAATATCACACAGTGGGCATGAACACCTAAAACCAACAAGTAATAAATTAAAATCAAACAATATCTTTGCTTAACAAATTGTGACCCATGAGCCCTCTCCCCTTAGTAAAAATATTGAATATGGTCCAATGCAAAATAAGGCAGGGTCTTCAAGGATTGATACCCATTACATAAAATCTGTTTAGAAGTGGAATGGCTATCCCTACATCTTCTTCATTTAACTGTTCAATTTGACCTGTTCTTAAACTTGGGAAGAGTGAATGGCACCTCACAGTGGGTTATAGAAACCTTACTGCGATGAATCCACCTATTAGGGTCCCCGTAGACAAATTATTAAAATTACTGATTCCATCCAATAAACAACGGGTCAGTACTTCGAGTCATAGATTTGGCTAATACACTCTGTTGCTTATTTCAAAAGCCTTTCAGATGCAGTTTGCCTTTACCTTTGAAAGGACACAATATAATTTTACCTTACTATCCACTTAGTATTTAAACAACTCTGCCATCACAAACTGTCTTTGCAGGCAAGATCATAACTATATCCACTTTCCTCCAGGAATACTGGCACACACTGTATAACACTCTCATATAAGGAGATTTATTTACCACACTCATTTAGGACATACAGATATTCACACCAGGAGCTTTCACAAAAGAGAATGGGTCATTGCCCTACAAATAGTATAAAGTCCTACCCACCTTTGTTACATTCCTGGTAGTTATCTGGTAAGCTGAAGATCACTCCAACCTCAACACTGACAAGAAATAGCCATTGTCCTCTTTCACCCACAACTTTAAATAAACTCAACATCTTATAGGGCCCCTTGAGTCCTGCAGATAACACATTTTTCATTTACAAATTTTACTTGGGCCATTTATACTATTTAATTTTTCTTAATTTTAATGAGGTGGGGCACAATTCAAGATTAGGTATAAAAATGTTTATTATGCAGGTACCCTTGTTGATGACGTATTCCCCCTTCCCCCAGTAGTTTTCCACTACTGCCAATCCCTTTCTTATAGTATTATGATAATTGTTTGGGGTCCACTTATGAATGAGAACACATGGTACTCAGTTCTTCATTTCTGTGATAGATCAGTCAAGCAATCAACAGATACATGAAAAAATGCTCAACCTCGTTAGTTATCAAAAAAATGCAAGTTAAAACCACACTGAGATACCACCTAACTCCAGTTGGATAATAATATCATCAATAACCCAAAAAACAACATGCTGGAGAGAATGCAGGGAAAAGGGAACACTTACACACTGTTGATGGGAGTGCCAACTAGTACAACCTCTCTAGAAAACAGCGACTCCTAAAAGATCTAAAAATTGACCTTCCATATGGCCCCACAATCGTTCTACTGGGAATATACCCGGAGGAACTCAAATCTCTCTGTAAAAAAAGATACCTGCGCACGCATGTTTATTGCAACATTATTCACAATAGCAAAAACATGTAACCAACCATGCTACCCATCAAAAGAGGACTGGATAAAAAAATGTGGAACATACATGATGGAATATTATGCAGTCATAAAGAAGGACAAAATTATGAACTTCACAGCAATATGGATGGACTTGCCTCTTCTTAAATGCTTTTAATATGAGGAATTTAATATTCCTCGTTTTTATTAGCAGCTTTTTTCAAATGCTAATCCCATGACAGCATTTATTTTTTATACTCTATACTCTCATGAAATGTAGTGAAAAAATAAAACTAGCAAAAGTGTAATTCTTAGCACTTTGAAGATACTAGTTAAATTATATGGCCATGATGAGAGACATGTAAAATTTTCCTTGACATTTTAACTTGCTGTGTTCCCAGAAAAATAACATGTCTAAAATAGAATTTTATCATAAAATTAGAGTAATGCAGAATGTTATAAAGTTGTTTGCGGCATCCATAATTACAACTGTCCTGGACATAAGTACCTAGGCAGTAATTGAGTTATTTAAATTTAAAATTAAATTACTATTTAATTTTAAATTTAATTTTTTTAATCCAATGGATTGCCTCATTTAAAAGGCAGCAGTTTGGACTAAAGTGTCAGTAATCTGAAAACTGCTATACAGGGAGGATTCAAAAACAAAACCCTCAGATCATAATTTATTTATTAAAAATTGTGTATTTATTTTACATGTTTTAACTTCAGTCCTCTTCAAAGTCCTCTTTTTTGATGCAATACACCTATTGAGATGCTTTTCCACTACTCAAAACAGTTTTTGAACTTGTCAATTTTGATACTTTTTAATGCTTCTGTTTTATTTTGTTTTGTTTTCACCTCTTCCACATCAGCAAAACATTTCCTTTTCAGGACTTTTTTCATCTGGGTAATAAGCAATTGAAAAAAAAAGTCACTGGAGCAAGATCGAGTAAATAGGGAGAGTAGGGGACAGGGGTCATGCTATTTTTTTTTTTTGGTCAAAAACTGCTAAACTGTCAGCACCATGGAGGCAGGTATGCTCATAATCACCCATCATGAAATGGGCTAATGCGAAGAAAGATCTCAAAAAAAAAAAATTCACTGAAGCCAAATGCAGTCTCTCACAAAAATGCTAGCTGAGACACTGATGAAAATGGATTCCTAGAACACTTACCTAGTGTTTCTTTTTTTGGGAGGGTGGAACATCTCCCCTTGTATTTGCTTGGCGTTTGTATTATTTCTATTAGAATGTTATTTCTTATTTACTTTTCCTTTTCAGTTTCTAAATTGCTGTGAATTAGAGTGAGTGTAATTTAGAAGTATTTTGTTAAATTCTGTGAAAAATTTTTTAAAAATAATTTTGTATGTGTCTACTTAAAAATCTCAAATTGTTCCAAATGGATTATTGTAATGTTTTTTCATTCTTTGCTTTAAATATTAACAATTATACAAAATTACAAAATGAAGACAGTACTATTTGTTTTAGGAAGAAAAGACTTTGATGTCAACCAATTGAGTTAAAGGAATTAATTGAAGACTTCAATATCCTCAGAACCATGATATATATTATGGAGGATATTATCAAATTTAAGATTAGATGATACCTCTCAAAGACTATAGGATTTAAATCAAGAGAAGTTAGCACATTACATTTTTAGGGAAGCTTACAGGACAGTATATAGATCTTGTATACGAATATATAAAGTAAATATGTTGTTGAAAGCCAATATGTTCTAATATTTTTAATATTTAAGGAAAATAAAATATTTTAAATTAATACTATAAATTAAAATGCACTTAAAATTTAAAGTGCATTTTATTGTAACTTAGGGATATCTATTTTTTTCTCATTATCTAGCAGATTAACACCACTCACTTGAATGTTCAGTCAGAATTGTTAAGCAATCTTCTGAAAATTGGAACATTTCAGGGGCACTTTACAGATTTTCTCTGTGCTAACTAGGTGCTTGAGAGACATTTTTAGTGTATCTAGAATTCCCTCAACAGTATATTAGTCAGTATTGGAAAATGGCTTCCTGAATCACCATTTTTCATACTCTCTTTTTAAATAAAACAAGGTCATTCTTTTAATCCATAAATATAATAATAATTACTTAAAGTATGTGGAAGATGGTTCTTGTATTTTTTTAAATTTAATTTAATGTTTTAGGAGTCAGGGGCATCTCACTCTGTCACTCAGGCTGGAGTGCAATGGCATGATCACAGTTCACTGCATCCTCAAACTCCTAGCCTCAGCCTCCTGAGTAGCTGGTTCTATAGACACACATCATCCTGCCTGGCTCATTTATTATTAGTTAATTAAATTATTTATTTATAGCTATGAAGACTTGCTATATTGCACAGGCTGATCTCAAACTCCTGGGCTAAAGCAATCTTCTCACCTCAGACTCCTAAAATGCTGGGATTACAGAATTGAGTCACTGTGCTCAGCCAACAGTTCTTAAAATAGATTGTTTTTATTTTTTCCTTCAAAATTATCTTTCTTAAATGAAAGACTTAAATTGAATAAATTTTTTATGTTTTTTTCCTTTTGCATTTAACTTTTTAATATGAATAATTATACTTCATAAGTTACATATTCTTACATGTGATAATTTAATGTGAAGTTTAACGCTGTTAGCGCCGTTAAATAACTAGTTTCCACGGTATTCTCAAATAATCTTTGTTCAGTGGTTTTTTACATCATTGTGAACTTATAATGTTACATACCCTCCATTCCAATCCCTGAAACCATAAATGAAAGACATAAATCTGGGAGAAATTAAATAACTTTCTCAAGGTTTTTAGTTAAGATTTGAACCAGAGTTCAAGGTTACTAGTCCATGAATACTTTATTGGATTTATGGTTGGCATCATAACTTCCCTGGGAATCCATAATGTTTTTAAATATAAAAGAAGTAACACACATTGAGAACATTCAGGCATATTTGCACCCACATTTATTTTTGTATGTGTTTTCCTGTAAAATTAAAACTGTCTGACCTTGGAAGTGTCTGTTAAACCTATAGATATTGGTAAATTAGAACAAAAAAGTTTAACAGTGACATGTAGGAAGCAAGTATAGTTTTATTTTAGATAAGATTCCAGAAAGAAAGCTACTTATCTAAGCAAAACTGTCTACAGAAATGAAGAAAAACCCAAGTCCACTGTGAAAGTTGATCCTATGAGTTGAGTCACTTTGGTCATACCCAACTAAAACAGAGTGAGAAGTCAAGGGAAAAAGCACACTCAGCGCATATTGCTTCAAAAATATAAGTCTCTGCAAACCTGGCTGCTAAAACTTCCTGCCGTAACCTAAAGCCAGTTTCATATAAAAACCACTAAAATGATCTACTGCAACTCTAAGACTAGTTTTACACACAGCCACGACTCAGCAATCAATACTTGACAACTCTCCAGAACGTTATGGGTGCCAATGAACTTCCTCAAGGAACGATAAGCAACATTTCTCTTTTTTTCATTTAAATTTTTGTTTTAAAGAGGTGGGATACAAGTCTGGATTGGGTACATAATTGATTTACATGCAGGTGAAATTTGAGCCTCCCACTGTACCTCACTTTGCCTGGATTAGGATCAGGTACCCTCGTTGATGTTATGTGCTCCCCCCTCCTGGCAGTGTCCTGCTACTGCCAGTCCTTTTCTTGTAGTACTATGCTACATGTTTAGTGTTCACTTATGAGTGAGCACATATGGTACTCAGTTCTTTGTTTCGGTGATAGATTACTAAGTATGATATACTCTAAATCCAGCCAAGATGCTGCAAAGTCCATCATCTTGTCCTTCTTGATGGCTGCATAATATTCCGTTGTGTATATGTACCATTTTTTTTTAATCCAGTCCATTTTCGATGGGCAGCATGGTTGTTTCCATGTTTTTGCTGTTGTGAATGGTGCTGCAATAAACATGCATGCACAGGTATCTTTTTTGTAGAATAATTGAGTTCCTCTGTATATATTCCCAGAAGGAATTGTGGGACCCCATCAAACTGAAAGGCTTCTGCAAGGCAAAAGAAAACATCAATAGAGCAGGGAGACAGCCCACAGAATGGGAAAAAAATATATTTGCCTACTGTATATCTGACAAAGGCCTACCGTCTAAGATCTACAAGGAACTCAAATGTGCCAAAAGGAAAGAGACAAGCAGTCCCATTAAAAGTAGGCAAAGTACATGAGTAGACACTTCTCAAAAGAAGACATATGAACAGTCTACAGACACATGAAAAAATGCTCAGTCTCACTAATCATCAGGGAAACAGGGAAATGCAAATCAAAATCACATTGAGATATCACCTAACTCCAGTAAGAATGGCCATCATTAATGGAACAAAGAACAACAGATGCTGGCGAGGATGTGGAGAAAAGAGAACACTTCTACACTGTTGGGGAATGCAAACTCATTTAACCTTTATGGAAAACAGTGTGGAGATTTCTAAAATAAAACGAGAAATTTACCTCCCATAAGACACATTTCTCTTTTTTTTACTACAACTTCTA
>CAUYQG010013727.1:0-30275 GCA_963574415.1 Tarsius wallacei | reverse complement strand
AGGCAACAAGACAATGGAAAATTAGAGGTTGCAGACTTTGAACAAAGATCTGAAAATCAAAAAAGAAAACCTCTCACTCTGAGCTTTTATATTAGCATACTTCCTCCCTCCTTCCCTCCTTTCTTCCTTCCTTCTTCAGCCCTCTTTGTGCATTTTATATATATAGTTGTGCATGTTATATATTTTTTATATTCACAGATACTATAATTTCATCTAAATAATAAATTCCAGAAGAGCAAGGAACATGTCTGACACATGTTTCTATATTAAAGAGTATCTGTCCAGTCACTTTGTAAATAGTGGTGCTCAGTATTTTGCAGACAATGGTATGATGCAATGGTTGAGAATGCAGCCTCTGAAGTTAGACAGAACTGAACTCTGGTACTAGTTCTGCCCCTTTATAAATAGCTGTGTGACTCTGGGCAATTACCTGACTGCTGTAAGCATCAATTTCCTCATTTGTTAAAGACGGATAATAATGCATCATTATAAAGATGAAACGAGAAAACATATGTAGAGTACGTGACACAAACAGGATAAGTGATAGCTAATAGTAGCAATAGAAATAGTGTTTATTCACTATTGATTAGAGCTGACTCTGAATTGTAAAATAATTTGCTCAGAAAACTAAGAGAGAGACAAAAGCAAACACAGTGCACCAACAACAAAGAATTTAAAAAAAACAGTTAAAGAAAATTTCAAGCAAATAAAAAATGTCTAGATTGCCTTTCTTCTACTGCAGACTAATACATATTTGGCCAAGGGCTTTTAGAGTTCAGTTTTCTAATGCTACATGAATTTTCTCATTCCATCTCAGATGTCTAGTTTGTCACCTCTTTCTCATGTGACATGGTCTCATACGAAAAACAGTGTCATTTTAGACACTATATTATCTACCCAGTGGTCTCTTTTCTGCTCCTAGTGAAGGTTAGAAGTATCCTTCTCTAACAAAAGACAAAACTCAAACCTCAGGGTCCTTAGTATACTTTGGGTCCTCCTAATTTATTCTAGTCTTTTGTTTGCACATGGGAGGAAAAGTTTCCATTTACCAACTTAAATTTGTTTACACTACAAACGGTCAAGACAACAATGAAAACAGCTTCACTTAGTAAATAGTATCACAGAACTCTCAAGAATGACTAATCCATGTTTGGTGAACTGAACCCCTCATTGCCACCTACTGCTATCATCAGTGATAATGCTAGCAGCAGCTACCACTGATCAACTTTGTTATATGCCTGGTAACCAGGGAGGAAGAGAAGGCAGGGCTGAGGGCCTTCCCTGCCTCGTGTGTTTCTGTACTGGGCTTGGTTGGGCTCCATATTATCTTATATTTGTGCCTGAAGCCATTGGTAGGGCGCATTCTCATGCTTCTATAACTCTTTCTTATTCCTTTAATCCAGTGTTTTTCATATAGGCTAAGATTTTTCTACATTTTAACCAGTGTTCCTGTGGGGCCCTAGTGTTCAATGAGCTGCAGCGAGTCCACATTCGGCTGTAATATTGAATAATGGCAGCCTTTATCCTGTTGGCAGAAGGAAAAAAAGTTAATGAATAGAATTTTCTCAATTCAAATTGTTCTCCTATAACTTTTTACAAGTCTTTGGCTCCAGACCACTTTTCTGCTGGAGGTTACCAGTGGATGACAGAAAAAAATGAAACTGCAAATTTATATCAATAGAAAAACTCAAAGTCAACCATTTGCTCTTGGTTCAACAGTTTGCTGGGTGTTTTAGACTTGTGGGTTGGCAATTATGAGTTCATATGGTATACAAATAATATTAGGTATATTTCTTTCTGCTAGTAAAAATATATGAAAAACAGTGTGCAGATGAAATAAAAATATGTTGATTTGTATTTTTAAAACTATTCTGCAGAGAACATGATGTTCTGCAAATAAGATCAAACATTATCAATTTCTGTCCCCTGAATAAGTCTGTTCTGCCTTAGAAAAATAAGTATTATATTTCTCTAAAGAGCATGAATAAAAAAGATTCATGAATTGAGGCTAAGCCTAAAATCCACATACCTTAAGTGTCAAGTCACTATGCAGTTATTTATGAACTATTGCTGAATTTGATATGAATGTCTGAGGAGTCAAAGCAGTATTTGAAACCTTTCATCATAAATCCAGATCTAAGATCTTAGTGTTGTTTTATAACAGAATTTTATAATCGGAAAGGCCCATAACTTTGGATAAACTATTTCAAATTTGAATTTTTCAATAAGTGGTTCATTAACCTCTCTTCGAACACCTTTAGTAGGTTCTTAATGTGACCCTAACTTTGAGGTAAAATAATAGCATCTGTGTTTGAGGCTATGTTACTTACCTGTGGATCTGCATAAAGGAAATGAATTGACCCAGTACATTTTCAGACCAGCAAGATGCTTAAAATAGGAATTTATGCTAGTTTAACGTGGGTGCAAATATGAAATTGTATTCTAAACTCTTTGAATCTTAGATAATGGAACATGTCATAATGTTTAAAACTGTAATCCTGAATTCAGTATTACTCAACTATATATTACCCATGGCTCAAGAGGGGGTGGAAATTATCTTTATATATGCAGTCTTTATTCACGTAAGGCATTTTATTTGTATTATCAGTTTAATAAAATTCCTTACTGTGCAAATCTTTCCCATATGTGGAGAGAGAAGACTAGAAAGTATCAAGCCAATTCTTGTGTTCTTCAGCTCTTTAAAAATCATGTGTATGTAACATCATTTTGCCTGCCTTTTTAAATTGCAGACTATGGAATTTTGCCACTTTTGATTTTTTCTTAAGGTAGAAAGTTCACAACATGAAACTCAGTTTTTAATCATCCTATTTTGACCTGTATCAACTCTTATGGGGCTTCTGTTTCCCATGCAATATTCTGGTATTTTCTTAACAGGGAGTGAGGCCAAAGAAAATTGACAGATGTCCAGGATGAAGGGAGAAAGTGATTTGAGACCAGAGCAGAGAGAAAGAAGAGGATAAAGCTGGTTTGGGAATGAATGAGTGTTTAAGCAATTACAATGGAAGGAGTTAGGAAGGTATGGGACAGGAATTAAAACAGAACTCTTGAATGTAATGAGGGGATCTTTATAACAGTTGGACGAGACTAAATCCTGGTTCTGCCATTTATTGGTGGTATGACCTTTGAAGAGGTGTTTCATCTCTCTGAACTTCCACTTCCTCATTTGGAAAATGGGGAAATTTCCATAATCTAGAGCTGTAGTGAAAGAACCTGTGTAAAGAACTCTGCACCTAAAGAAGTGTAAAGAACACTGCTTCTCCTGTTCTTGCTTGACCTTGTCCTTCCTGAGTCAGAGACAGCTGTGATGATGATGCTATCAGTGTTTGAAGTCTATGCATATCAAACCGATCCTTCTTTTTAAGTTGTTTTACTAATGGATAAATTAGAACATTTACTGCAATAAATAGTCATAATGTATAATGAATCTCCATATAACTATTACCAAGTGTCAATAATAATGAATCACGGCCCATCTTTTTAATTTATGAGTACATCCTTGTCTCCCTACCCTCTGTATTAATTTGAAGCAAGCCCAGATATTATATTATTTTGTCTATAAATGCTTTAGTACTTATCTCTAAAAGATAGAGACTCTCAAAAAGACAATATTGCACCTAAAATATTTACCAGTTATTTCTTAATATTATTACATATTCAGTATACTTAAATTGCTAATGTCTTACAAATTTTTACAGCTTGCTTAAATGAGGATATGTTATATCCACAAATTACAAAATGTGTCTTTTAAGTCCCTTTATTAGTTTATGTGCTCATTGTATTACATAAAAGGAAGCTTGGTTTTGTTGTTGTTGGCGGTCTTAATGTTACCTTAATTATCTATGTCAGGTAAGTTATATTACCACATGAATACTACCAAGTGGTTTTGCCATTGTGATGTAATTTTTCCACACTTATAAACAACTCTTAGAAATGGCTTGAACAAATCAATATACAATCTTCCCTCAATTTAAACTATAAATAGTTACTTCCTGGAAAATTTGGTATATATTAAAACTGCCAAAATATTTTGTATGTATATGCAATATGGAACTAGACTTTCGGTTTAGGAAGTTGTAATCTATTTTCCACCTGGATGAATGTCTGCAAAGTCATGTGGTACATGGGAAAATTCTTTGCCAAAATGGGATTAGCTGCCACATTGTAAAAATTCTAGCATCTCTGGCTCCTGTCTGTTAAATGCCACTAACACCCCACCCAAATCCTTATGACTACTATCAGTGTCCTCTTATGTTTACAAAATTCCACCTATGGTTCACTTTGTCCCCTTTTGAAAACCACTAAATTAGTTTGAGCAACAGCAAAAGAGGAAATTGGTTTTCACTGCATATATGTAGTAATTTTTGAAAAGGAAATAAAAAATACCCTATATAGGCAGTGAATATTGAAAAATTCACAAATTTAAAGCTTTCAAAAGTTGTTCTCAGTTGACGGAATTTTATTTCTCCAAACTATATTGGGAACTATGAATAGGCTCTCTGTTCAACAAATAAGGTCATAATGACTTCATGCTAATATATATATAGTACAACTAGAGAATATTTATATATTCTATATATTCAATATTTAGAAACCATCCAGATTGGTACAGATAGGGACACTAGGATAGTGGCAGGAAATGATAAATCCATTTTAAATTCTTTTCAAAACATAATTATATTTCAAAGCATATTTGCATAATTGGCCCATAATGCTGAAAAGGAATTGTGTTTCATCTCTGAGATGAAGAAAATACAGTCAACTTACATATAATACTTCTGCTATTTCTTTCAACTTATTAAAACAGTTACTTTATTTATTGTCTTTTGTATGTCAGTACTGTTCATTATTCCAAGATGGAAACCATTTCCAAGTCTGGATTGGAAAATCTTTTATTATTATTTCCTAAAACAGAAATTGTTTATTCATACTACCTAGCCAGTTCTCAATACATTGTAGATGCTCATTAAATATTTGCTGAATGAACTTTTTCATCCAGATCATTATCATTAATGTATCTTGTTACTGTGTAGAATTATGTACTTTCATATTTGTTTATTTTATTTTCATACTACCATCATCATGAAACATTAAGAATCTTCCATTTTCTGTCCCCCAATAAGTTTCTGGCATCCCCAATTCCCTCAATTTTCCTTACAGGCTCTGTTCTGCCCATTGACTCACCACCTCAGGGGGATGATGGCTACAGAGTCCACAGTGACTGCCACCATCACCACGGGCTGGTTTCTGCCAACAAAATTGAAGATGTTCCTGCTCTTTCTACCTCTGCGGATAAAGTGGAGAATCTGGGTGTGGACTGTGAAGCTAAGAAACTATTGGGTTCAGGATAGAAACATCTGGTGATGGGAGATATTCCAGCAGCAGTCAATGCATTTCAGGAAGCAGCTAGTCTTTTAGGTAAGAAGTATGGAGAAACAGCTATTGAGTATGGAGAAGCCTTCTTTTTCTATGGGAAATCACTTCTGGAGTTGACAAGAATAGAGAATGGTGTGACGGGAAATGCCTTGTAAGGTGTGTATGTGGAAGAGGAAGAAGGAAACAAAACAGAAAAATGAATCTCTGGTAGAATATAATGATAACATAGATGAGCAAGAAAGGGAAGAGTTGAGAGAACAAGTTTATGATGCCATGGGAGAAAAAGAAGAAGCCCAAAACACAGAAGACAAGTCTCTGGCAAAGCTTGAATCTGATAAAGAACAGAACCGTGAAATGGAGAAGGATGGAAGAAAAGATGTGGATATAAGTGAGCCTGCAGAGGGGGTACAGGAAAAAGTTGAATTGACTCCAGATAAGTTCACTGAAACCTCTGAAGAGGCAAAACAAACAGCAGCACCAGAAGGACTGAATGAAGCCGAGGTCACTTGTGGGAAGTCCCAGATACTGAAGAAGAAAAATCAGGTTCTGGAACTGATGTCCAAGAAGAATGTAGAGAAAAAGGAGGTCAGGAGAGGTAATTTTGAGCACAAAGGAGAAGTCAGAAGAAGCTTCAGGAGAACAGCCTCTTGTGAGAGAAAAGCAGGGCACTGCAGTGAAGGCAGAAGCAAAGCCTGGAGACCCAACAGTCGAGCCAGTGGAGGGGCATGGGGGTGAGCCAAAGAAGGTAGCCACCTCTGAAAATGAGACGGGAAAGGCTATTCTTGAGCAACTGGTAGGGCAAGAAAAGCCTCCTGCTAAAGAATCCCAGAAGTCACAACAGAGGCTGCAGACCTCGGCTATAGAGGCTGGATCAGAAGTCTCTGAGAAACCTTGGCAGGAGGCCACTGTTCTCCCTAAGGATGGTGCAGTCAGTGGACTGTCAGCTGTAGGTCAGACTTCTGTTGAACCACAGACTACTGCAGAAAGACTGAGAGAAACAAAAGATGACTCAGGACTAGAGGAGACTGTCAGGGCAAAGCTGGTTCCCAGCCTAGGAGACCAAACTGTCCTTAGTAGAGTCTGAGGCAGCTGGAGAGGAGGTTGATACCAAGGTAGCCCAGGTAGCTACTGAGAAATCACCTGAAGACAAAGTTGAGATAGCTGCCAATGAAGAGACACAAGAGAGAGAAGAACAGATGAAAGAGGGTGAAGAGACCAAAGGCTCAGAAGAAGAGGATAAAGAAAATGACAAGACTGAAGAAACGCCAGATGATTCAGTTCTTGAAAACAAGTCTCTTCAAGAAAATGAAGAGGAGGAGATTGGGAGCCTAGAGCTTGCCTGGGATATGCTGCATTTAACAAAGATCATTTTTAAAGGGCACGAAACGAAGCCTTGCTTTATGTTGCATGGGCACATCTTAAACTTGGAGAAGTTAGTGTTGAATCTGAGAACTCTATTCAATCTGTGGAGGAGTTACAGGCTTTCTTAAACCTGCAGGAGCAGTAACTGGAAGCCCATGACTGTCTTCTTGCAGAGACCCACTACCAGCTGGGCTTGGCCTATGGGTACAACTCTCAGTATGACGAGGCAGTGGCACAGTTCAGCAAATCTATTGAAGGCATTGAGAAGAGAATAGCTGTACTAAACAAGCAGATGAAGGAGGCTGAAAGCTCACTAACTGAATACAAGAAAGAAATCAAGGAGCCGAAGGAACTGCTTCCTGAAATTAGATAGAAGGTACAAACGAGTCCCGGTGTAGTGGGAATGAAGCTGAATTGGCTTTGAAAGCTACTCTGGTGGAGAGCTCTACTTCAGGTTTCACTCCTAGTGGAGGAGGCTCTTCAGTCTCCATGATTGCCAGTAGAAAGCCAACATAGGGTGCTTCCTCATCAAATTGTGTAACTGCTATTTCCCGTCTTGTTAGAAAAAAGAGGAAACCCGAGGAAGAGAGCCCCTGGAAAGACGATGCAAAGGAAGCCAAACAAGAGCTGGAGATGAATGGGGGCAGTGGGGATGCTGTCCCCAGTGGAAATGAAGTTTTGAAAAACATGGAGGAGGAGGTGGGCAGTTAAGCAGGGTTTGCTCTCATCCCTTGTTCTCAGGATCTGGGGAAACCAGTCCTCCCAAGTGCGTGTTCCCCACCTTGATCCTTTTTGGATTGTTGAATGCAACCCTCACAGAAACAGTAATTGTGCAGGAGACAGTTTGGTTATGGGAGTGTGGAATGATTCACTGACAAATGGAACATTATACCACAGGTCCCTGCAAAGAACACATGAGAAGGCTGGCAAGACCATTAGGTCACTGCTGCTTGCTCCTTTCCACGTAACATGTGATTATTGGCTTTGTCAGACCTGTTGTCTCAGAGAATTCAGAAAATGGCCTTGTACTTTGTGGGCATTGCCCTCTTAGTATAGGGATCAGAACATTTTGGGTGACCCTGTGCTCACTTCCTTTGACTGAGACCTGCTCGGCTATATCAGATGGAACGACTTAAACTAGGGTCACTCATGCCCAGGCTCCATTTGTCTTCCAGGCTGAGAATCAGACTGAAAGCTAGGCAGCACTGGAGGGGACAGTGGGGGCTGGAGTTACAGTTGAAAGCACTGCATGTTAAGAGGGGGCAGAGCCTTCCTCCCCAGGGAAAAGTGTTTTTGTATATAATGTATTTTTTTCACTTTGGGGGATTTTTTTTTTGTATAACTTCAATAAAGATTGTAAACAAAAGCTGAGGTTTTGGTGGGTTTTAAAAAAATTTTTTTATTGTTATTGGTTGAATCTGTGCCTTGGAACACTCCAGGTTTTATATTAGTGACCAACGTTACTTTATTTATTTATTTGCTTTCTGTATTGATCTCTGTGTTGGAAGTTCTAATGCCAGTTCCTGTCAAGTGATCAAGTCAAGTGTGGCTGTAGGCCCTTGTCTTCCAACGATGCTATATTTTTTTTTTTCTGTTTTCAAATACTTGACTAAACACAGCTGTCTTGCAAACCTTCAGTGGCGCTGTCCCTGGAAAGGGACTGTAAAAACAAAACTTGTGAAGATTTTGCTCTTTGGTGCTGAAAATGGATGAGGGATTTTGGCTGTGACTTTGGTGGTACTTGTTTCACATGCACCTGGTCTTCAACTGGGCCATAATCCTATCCTGAAAAAAGAACTCTGAAGAAAACTTGGGGAGAAATTTAACTCTGAGGAAAACAGTCTGTGTGTTTAATTGTAGAGAATTGAGCTCTCCAGTTTAAAAGTGGCTGAGGGTTGTCGTGGTGATGGACATTTGGCATGTGGTTGAAAGAATCTTTGGTGGAGGCTGGTTGAATTATATTTGTTATTTTCTGTATAGAAAGGTTGAAATATACCAACACTTGGGATTGTCACCATGTCTGCAGTTTCTCAAAGATGCTAACAAGGTAAAAAAAAAAAAGAAAAGAAAAAAGAAACATTAAAAGTGTGCGTGTTTTACACAGAGTAGATCTAAATTAAGTGCTTTCTTATAAATCATACTGCTGGCAGAACTAGGAGAAGAATTTAGGTTTTCTGGCTTTGATCTTACTGTTTCTACCAATAGGCTTCCTCTTTTGGTATTAAAATGTTGTGTCTTCTAATCCTGCTGCCTAGCTGTTTGCATGTGTTCAAAGCATTTGTAGAAAAGAAAGAAAAGGAAAGGAAATGGAAGGAAAAGAAAAGGGGAGGGGAGAGGAAGGGATGGGGGAGGGGAAGAAGAAAGAAGAAAAAGAGAAAGAAAGAAAAGAAGAAGGAAAGAAAGATTTGTGATTAATTCTCCCACTATGTATATACTGGCCTTGCCTCTCAGAAATCCAAAGTTAAATATCAAACATTTTGTTGGTGAAGTCTGTCTGGTGGCAGATATGTCTCTCCTAAAAGCAAGTTACATTATTTAACGTCAGCAAGCTGCAAAGCAGGTACAGCATCGACATAGTAATTGTTCAGTGACTGGAACTTTGTAACTATGGAGACATTACCTCATAGTTCTAAGAGGCCAGATGTGAAAGTTGTAGTCATAAAAGTCTCTTTGCCAAGTTACTGCCCTGTCTTATGAGCTGCTTCCAGTAAATGCCACACACCCTCACCATGGATTGAATGATATCCTTAGCCGACATCAGTATTGGTTATGTTGGTACTTAATTATTCACATGAGAGTTCTGGTTCTGATACCAGTTTGGTAAAGAAATCGTTAAATCTGGCTGGTGCTTGAAGATAGTTGGATTAACAGGTGAGGTCACTTTAAAAAGAAAATCTGCCTTGAGTCTCAGCTATATTCATTGCCTGATACCATGATCCATTTTCCTAGGAAAGAAAAGAGACTTCTCTCTAGCCAGGATGAAAGACACACAAGACATTAAGGAAGCTTCAGAGGCTCTGCAGAGTGAAGTCCACAAGCAAGAAGATAAAATGGAGAAACAAGAGCAGTAAGAATGCACAAATGAGAGGAGGGCAGGGTCTGAGTTGTGGAGGGATAATGCTGGAGTGCTTGACCTCTTTTGTTTCAAAACTTCTTAGGAAGTAGTTAGAGCTAGATAGAGCCCACACATTTTCTGTATTTATTCTTGCATGTTTAAACTTCAGTCCCCTTTAAAGTACTTTCCATTTGATGCAGTACACCTATCGAAACCCTTTTTCCACTGCTCAAAACAGTTTTTCAACTCTTCAATTTTGAGCCTTTTAGTGCGTAGGCCATTTTTTGTTTTACCTCTTTCACATCAGCAAGATGTTCCCCTTTGAGAGCTTTTTTCATCCAGGGAAACAAACAAAAAAGTTACTACGGTGGAGATCAGGTGAATAGGGAGGGTGGGGCATGGGAGTCATGCCATATTTGGTTAAAAACTACTGAGCGCTCAGCACAGTGTGGGCAGGTCCGTTGTCATGGTGGAAGAACCAGTTACCTGTTTGCCATAACTTGGGATGTTTTTTCCGCAAATTGTGATGCAACCTTCTCCAAATTTCCAGATGAAAACTTTGGTTGACCATTTGATCCAGAGGAACAAATTTCAAGTGTACTACAAGGGGCCCACCTTCCAAAAGATAATTCCGGGGCTTTTTTTGGGTCCTCCCCTCATGAAAGACCTGGCTGAGATTCCAAAGTTCCCATTTAACATGCTAAGGCAATTTGCAGACAAATTCTGTAGAATGATTTTACAGACCTGGGGACAAAAAAAAAAAATTACCAGAATTTTGGTTTGGGAAATATCTGTAAAGATTTATATAAAATTACAACTCCCTATTTTTACTACTAATCTAAATCATTCTATCAACTAAAGCATTAGCATTGGTTTGCCAACGTTTTGTAAGAAATGGATTTTAGTATTGAGTATACATAAAGCTGTTGTTACTTTGGACCTAGATGTCCTGTGTTTATTGCTCTGTCCAATCCATTTTTTAATATTTATTCTTAGAACCCACTGAGAAGTGATTCTCATCAGTATTACCAATGTAGCATCTCCTAAAGTAACACTGAAATGCTTATATTGAGCTTTTGTAATTGCCTCTGGTTTTATTCTAATCAATTACAGAGAGAGCAAAGTAGCAGGAAGGGGCTTGGAAAATTCTTTATGATAAAGAGAAAGCACCAAGCACTGAGAAAAATCTCAAATAGGTAGATGAGTGGAAAGTTCAGATGATGGGCTATATCACAAGTAGGCTCCTGAAATGTTTCAGTTCTTCCAAAGATGTGTGCATACATTAGAATTTTCCTGTTCAACTACAAAAATAGAACAGCCTGAGACACTGGACCAGATTTCTCTGATAGCATCATTTTGTGAAGGCCTATTTGGAAATCTTTTGTGTAATTAAATTTGTTTGAAAATACTATTTGTTTTACTAGAAGAAAAAAAAGGGAGCTTATAAAATGAACATGCTGAAGAGATATAGCCAGTCTGTAATGAAATCCAGATGTAAGGAATGTTAAAAGAGAAAAGCACTTCTCTCGCTGTTGTAGTCAGTGTCAGAAGTCATGCTACATAATCCTGTTTCATATTGAAAGGAGATGAAATATTTGTAATATGACAATTTACCTTCCCATTCCTTCTCACCACCTCCACAGTCATAAAGAGTATGCCTTCATGGATTAGAGCTTTTCTGACAAATATGAGTACTCTTGGTGTCAGCAGAATGGCAAATGCTCAAGCTTACCAAGCGCTGGGCTAGTAATTATGCCATTTTTTAAAAAGCCAATGTCATTTAATTATTTTTAAAATTGGTCTAAGATGCCTGTGCCTTCTGAGAGGTACATTTAGAGAAGTCTAGTTTTGAATACGAAGCTCTCCTGATTTCTGATGGGGGGGCTTTCAAATTGTAGAACAAAATTATTATAAACAGCTCTTGCGAAACAAGATATTGAGGGTGACAACAACAAGATGGCGGCATAAGAAGCGGCAGACCCTCATTTTTCCATGAGAGCTTGAAACAACAAGAGACTGGCAAAAATAACCTTATAAGAGCTCTGGAAAGCAGATCAAAATAGAGATAATCCATGGGAGCAAAATACTTAGCTCCTGACTTACAGTGGATAGATATGTGGCCCCCAGAAAGGGAATAGTTGAACCGCTATTTGTCTAGTTTTTCAGAGAGATAAAGAGTTTGGACTCCAGGGCTTTGTTCACAATTTAAGCATTAAACACACAATAATTGCTTTGAGGTCACTGGGAAGAGTCTCAATGTGACCCAGAATGGAGTGTCATAAATCTTTTCATGATTCATATCATGAGAGTATAGTTTAGCTTGTAAAGTGATTGTACTGTAGTTTAAGGGTTGTACACTAGTTAAATGCTTTTATATTTATTTTTTAAAAAAAGAAAGGAAAATCTTTGCTCACAGTAAGATTCACTTATAAAAATCAAAGGAGGACCCCCCCAAACAGAATTATCTCTCTCTTTTTTTCTATTTTTGGAGGGCAGGCACCTGGTTGTACAGGCTTCTCCCATTAGGCAAGCGTCCTAGGAACCCATCGGCATTAGTGTGCCAGCTAGCATTGTTGTGAGAGGCTGCATTCAGCCTCAGTGAATTATTTTTTTTGAGATTCTTTCAAGGCATTTGCCCATTTCATGATAGATGATTTACATGAACAATGTGTGGCAGTGAAATTTTGTTTTCTGAGAGTTTAGCAGTTTTTGACCCAAAACAGCATGATCCTTGTGCCCCACCCTCCCTATTCATCCAGTCTCACCCTGAGTGAATCTTTTTGTTTCTCTGGATGAAAAAAATTTTCAAAGGGAAACACATTTTGCTGATGTGGAAAAGGAGAAATAAAAAAATGGCAGAAGCACTAAAAGGTATCAAAATGATGAGTTCAAAAACTGTTTTGAGCAGTGAAAATAGCATGTCTATAGGTGTATTGAATAAAACAGAGTTCTTTGAAGGGAGACTGAAGTATAAACATATAAGAATAAATACACAAGTTTTTATAAATAAATTCTGGGTTTTGGGAGTACCCCTCATAATACTGGAAAATTGTCTTTCTTCTTCCTCTTTTCTGCCACCCCTTCCAACATACACACACACAATGACATAGTAAACAATGATATTTTAAGCAGGAATTATAATCATGTGTTTATGTTAATGAAAATAAAATGATATAATAAGTGATAAAAGTGGTATACAAAGGTATATAAAGTCTCAATTTTGAGTAAAAGTCCATTAAAAAGCCTGCAAGATGCTAATGAAATTTCTGATTGGCAGTGTTATAATAATTATTATTTTGTTTTTTCAACTTTTGCACACTTTCCAAATCCCCTACAATAAAAATGCATTGAGTTTTAAATAGAAAAACATGCAATAAGTTGATACTAAAGTATTTTATTTAAATTATTAAAACTAGAAATATAGGATGTGACTGTGTTTGTGTAGATGCATAATACCTTTGAAAAGCAGAACTCTGGGTAATAATGATACCCCATGCTTCTTGTATTCATAGTCATTTTGACTTTCTTATTTTATTATAACTTTTGCACATAGAAAAGAAGACAAACTTGGAGCTTCCCCAGTGAAACAGCGATCTTCAGTACATTTTTACTCAAAGATGTCAAGTTCTGATACAACAACACTGCCATTGTCATGGTCATTATCTAATGGAATTCCTCTTAGTTACTATCTGTCTAGTCCTCAGACTAGTGAAGTAGTTGCATCAACAACTGGACTAGTGGCTTCTAAAGCTACTATAGGCAGCTGTTCCCAAGCAGAAAACAACTCTGGTAAGCAAAATATGGACCAAATATTGTAAGACTACTTTTTTTTTTTTTAACATCATTGTAGATTTACATTCAGTTGTAAGAAATAATCCTGTGGAATCCCAAACTTTACTCAGTTTCCCTCCAATATTAACATCTTGTGATGTTGTAATAGAGTTCTAAATAAATCAATTAAATTGTATTGTGTAGGGTGTTCTACAGCCGTGTCCATTTGCTGTTTGGAAGTTCTATCTATTACTGAGAAGGGAGTATTGATGGTCCCAACTATAATTGTGGATTTGTGTAAGACTACTTTTAAAGCATATCTTTCAATAGATTCTTGATGTGACTATCAGTCAAAATGGGGTTTTATTGGTCCCCAGTAATGCTAACTTCTTAATATCCTGTGCAAAGTAACTTAACTATGCTCCTAAAACTGGAGTCTTAAATTCAGGCCACATAAATGCATGTGTCCCAATATATTATCCGCATGATTAAGACATCTTGAGTTATCATAATGATTTGTAGATTTTCTGCTCACATGCTCTAGAATTGCTAGAGACTTAAAACTTTCAATTTATAACATTAACTGCCCTTCCCCTGAATGCTACCAGGATTAAGCAACATTGTGTTATATTTTGTGCCTTTAGAAAACTTATGGCTCCAGTAAGGAATAGATAAGAGAAAGAAGAAACATAAAGTAGACAATAAAATGATGGAGAGAAAAGGGAAAAACAATAAAGAGAACTTGAAGGAGAGAAAAATGAAAACAGTAGCATGATAGGAAGAAATAAAGTTTTGACTACCGTCAACAATGTACTTAGCAATACCCAAACTATAGGGTGTTTGTTTCTCATCATGTTTGGGGAACTTTGAAGGTATGCTTTCATGGTTTACTAAAAACACTACTATCCTTGGAAACACAAGACCTACTGTTTTTCTACTTTTCCCTGATGTGAGGCATCAGGGAAAGTATTTAGTATCTCTGCATCTCATTTTTCACAGTTGCAAAATGGGGATTAATATCTCAACTTCACAGGGATCTCCTAAAGATTGAATGAGATATTTATGAAAATCACCTAGCACATAAATAAGTACTTAATAAAAATTAGTTGTGAATCTGAACATACCTGCAATCACTTTACTTTAGAATGGGCTAGATTTGGAGTCTGTATTTCAATTGTCAGTAAACCAGCAAGTTTGAAAACTGGTAGCACCAACTGATGCCTCAGTTTTCCTTTACCATTCTGTGTACATTTACAGCCTAGTGGCTACCTCTCATCTACATTTCATTTTGTTTCTGGTATTGTCCTAGGGCTTTAACACAGTATTATACAGGTTTTATTCTACTGCCATTATAGTCATATTTCCTGTGTTTCATTGTTTGTATGACTAAGATGAAATTTCCAAAAAAGCTCCCCAAGTTTCCACTTACCTTTAACAATGACCAAAGCTCATATACTGAAAATGCAAATACAAATTTTAGCTCTAAGAAAGAAATATTTTCCATAATTTGGCATTATGTTATCATGGCAAATATTCTATATTTGGTTTGTTAAACTGTAAAAGCTCGTTGGGAAAACAAAACAAAATACAGTGGCTTCTCTTTGCAAGATGGGAACTAAATTGGGATGTAGTCTTCTCCTTAGTTACTGTAGATTCTGCTTCTGTAGATAGATGTCTAGGTCCACTAAGACTTGTTCTATTTGGGTCATTGCTATCTGTTGTTCTAGAAAAAATAACAACTGGGTTAATAATTAATGTATCCTCTTTCCTTTTGGAATACAGAGGCTTTCATCTCTCAGGATGAGCTGTTAAGAAGGATGCCATATGTTATCCTTTTCTAAAGGAATTTAAGGATTAAGTAAATACGCTATTGGGAATGAACAGCATTTTTTTTCTCAACAAAATACTTTGAGGAATTTTCCTTAAGAACTATGATTTTATTCTTTTATATCTTTAACCTTGTTTTTGCTAAAGCAAACTCTAGATTGTCCTAATGCTTTGAGGTTTTTGAATCCAAGGTCACATTAACCAAAACTCATGTACTGTACTAATAGCTATCATTTATTGAGTACCAGATAAATACTAAACATTATGGTAGACACTTAACTACATGATCTCCAATTCTCTTATCTCCTTATACAAGGTCATATTACCTTTATTTTATGTTCAGGAAAGTTGGAAAGTTTAAAGTAAATGGCAAAGCTGGACTACAATTGCAGGTCTGTCTAAATGCAAGACATGTTGCACTTTCCACTTTATCTTGATACCTCTTTGTTATGTAACTCTTTCTTTGCAGATATGTTATTACATTAATTCAGAATGACTCTTTCTGTGCAAAATCATGAAACCTATTTTGTATTTGAATCATAGTATGAGAATTTCAAAAGAACAAACCTCTCAGAGAATACTAGAATCTGTTTAAGCATTATATTCTCTTTCTAATAAAGTATTTTAATTAAAGGAAGTTTGGGTTTACCTGGCAAAAGTACTAACCATTGGTAGGAAAGGACTCATTTGAATTGATAGGAAATAACTCATTTAAGGCTTTAATTTATGGGTAGCAATTTGGGAAGTATAGCAAATATGAAGCAGAATAAGGCTATATTTAAATATAACATATCCAAATTTGACAGACTCAAATGTTTTACCTACTCAAAAACTTATGATTCTTCTAGTACAACTACAGTCACTTAAATGGTTATTATGCTGATAATAGTTTAAGATAACTGAAATAATCTCTCAAAAGTGAGAATGTCACTAAAAATATCCACTCACTGGCTATTTTATAGGCTTTTGTTTAAAGCATCTAACTATTCTCATTGAGTTTGTCAGAGACAGTAAAATGTATAAAGAATATAGTTTTGTAGTAGTAGAGAATAAAGATAATGGCTTTGGTTATTTTAACGTTCTTTTATTTACTTCTCTTTTGGTTGCTTCCTTCTTTGGTGTCTTTGAAACCAAAACTAACTGCTTCTTAGTTCTAAAGAAACAGGCTGAGCCACCTGTGATTGGGGAAGGAGAGGATTATTTCCATTCTTTGTTTGGTGATTCAAAGAAACTTACTGCACACTCAAGGCATGCTGAAAAAACTTACAAACACTTTTCTATGATTCTTGAAGAAGTTGGCCGGTTTACATCCAGGTACACATTCTATTTGAACTAATATCTTCTGTTGGGATAGTACAAATAAGTCAATAGAAAATAAAATTCAAATCTGTTGTTATATGCATTATTTTGACTAAAATCCTAAGCAGTTCATTAAAATATAACTGTTTCATCTTCTGAGCAATTTAAAGCAACTGATATAACTTTCTAAAGAACCAAACAAGGAATGTGAATTCTTCAAAGATGCCAGAGAAAACAGTGCTACATAATCTCTATAAATAGGGGCAACTCAATTATTTAAGAACTTTTTAAATTGTTGGTGAATTATTTAGATACGGCTAATGTAATTTTTTTCTTCTAGAAGCTCTTGAGTTCACAGAAGGAGAGAGAGGAATTTTTATCTCACTGATTTATTTTTATGGCTGTTAGTATCTAGGCAAAAAAATTGATTAGGAAGACAGTTGATATTAGGACTAAAATGAAAGAGCTATTATCTGTTCATTTACATAACTCTGGTTTGTTTACTATATAAACAACATGTTGGATTGTGAAGTGTTGGTAATAAGTACATAGAGGGTGTTAGGACCCTAGCTAGAGTTGAGGGTCATATTTGAAAAAAACATTTTCCCATTTATGCCATTCTTCCTAAAATTAATCACCCATGTTCTAATACCATATAACAGTGGAGAATACCTGAGCATTTACTCAACTGTATAAAAACACCTCGCTAAATTATTCATTTAATACCCACCATAGTAAAATGATGAGCTATTTTGGTGCAAAAAACATTTTTTTAAGCTTCTGTTAAAATGCAGTTATAGAAAAAATGGTGGCATAGAAGCAAACTGACTTTACTCTTCCACCCTTACCTCATTCCAGAAGACAAATACAAATATACCCATGTAAAGATTATCATCTGAAATGTCCCAGAACTCAAATATGAGGATGAGGCAGTTCCCAAGGCCACACAAATATTAAAAAAAAAAAAACCTCATATAATTAAGCTCTCAAAGGTCAATAACAAAGAAAGGATCCTTTGTTTTCTTTTGGCTATTGGGTGATGTATGTGTGTATTTTCAAGTTTGCAGTCATGATGTATTCTCTGTTGATTCTGTGTTCTGCTGTTCTCTTGGAAAGTGCATGGTTATTCTTTTATTTATTTATTTTTTTCTTTCTTCTGTGCTTAATACCTTTTTAAGTGTCTCCTGTAGAGCTGGTCTGGAAGCTGCATAATCTCTTAGGGAGTGGATGTCTGGGAAGGATTTTAATTCTCCATCACTGATGAAGCTGAGCTTGACTGGGTAGGAAATTCTTGGTTGAAATTGTTAATCTTTGAAGACTTTGAATATTGGGCTCCAGTCCCTTCTTTCTTGTAGTGTTTCTGTCGATTGATCTGCTGCTATTCTGATTGATTTTCCCTGGTAGGTAGTCTGACCTTTGCTGCTTTTAGGACTTTTTCTTTTGTGCCTACTTTGTGTAGGTGAATTACTATGTGTCTGAAGGTTGGTCTTCTCATTTGATGTCTTGTGAGGTTCTCTGTATTGCTTATGTTTGGATGGTCACATCTCTGGTGAGATGGGGAAAGTTTTCATGAATAACCTCCTGGAATACTTGCTCCAAGTTGTTCTCCATTTCCCTTTCTTCTTCTGGCATACCAATCAGATGTAGGTTCAGCCTCTTGTTATAATTGCACATGTCTTGGAGGCTTTGTTCTTCCTTTCTGAGTTTTCTTTCTGCTTTTCACAGATCAGGTTAATTTCATGTTTTGGTCTTCAAGTTCTGAGTCTTTCTTCTGCTTGATTTATTCTGCTTTCCATTCTTGTCATCTGTTTATTTCCTGGATGAAATTGTTTATGGCCAAAATCAGTTACACGTTCTTTCAGTGATGCATTTCATCTTTCTTGAGTCTTACTCACTCTTCCCATCCATTCCCTAATCCCTGTTGTATTCTGGGGCCAGTCATTGGTGTTTTCCATTATTTGGGCTCTGAGCTATGATTTTTTTTCAAGCGTTTCCCCTTTGTAACACTGGGAAATACTGTGTTGTTCCATTAATTTTTTTCTTCATTTGTGACAGATCAGCCTTTTCTCTTTAGTTCTGTTATTCAGTGGCAGTGGGAGAGGCTTTCACTTCTGATGTTTGCTCAGCCATTTATCCCTCCCTGATCTGGGCTCTGAATTTGTTCTATTCTGAAACAGGGTTGTAAGTAGTAAGCTTTGCTGTCTCTTGTGGTTTTGAGAGTTGAATGAGGTGGAGGATGGGGAGCTAGGATTCAGAAACTATTTGCAAATCACAATGTTCACTGATTGTGGTATGGGTTCCCTGAGACCCACTCCCCACCCCTACCACCATTCTATATGATGATGCAGTGGGATTGTGTGTTTACCTCCTGAGTTCAAGATTCAGTAACAGCAATGAATAAAACAGAGAAAAGTAGAATGAAAAAGATGGACACAATTAAAAAAAAAACACAGAACAAGAGCAGAAATCAAAGCAAAAAACAATTAAACACACACACACACACACACACAAACTGGAATAACAAGAAAGCAAAACAAAACAACAACAAAAACAAAAACCAAGAAAACCAAACACACACATACACACACACACACACACTCCCAACCCAAAATGAAAGGAGAAAAAAATAGAGTGAAAAAAAGGAATTCAAATCAAACCCTCAAACATGTATTCACACACACATTAAACTAGAGAAGAATAAAAAAGTAAAAACAAAAGAACAACAACAACAAAAAAACCTGGAAGATGAACACTCAATCCTTCATGTCCACACATAAGCAGGAAATAAAAATATTAAAAGAAGAAAAAAAAAAAAGAAAAAAGAGTGGGGGGATGCAGATCAAACCCTCACATACACATCCATGCACAGAGGAAAAATATAAAAAATGTAAAAACAAACAAAAACCCTGCCCTCTTGTTGTGTAGTTGTTCCTCTCAGCAGGTTCTGTAGTTGTTCCTCTCAGCTGCCCCTCTGCTGTCTTCTGCAGAGCCTCAGCCTCATTCACAATCTCCCCAGTGTCTGGCCCAGGGAAGGAGGAGGGGCTGTGGGGGTGGGTGGGGCTTCAGTTCTCCCCTCTCACTCTAGTATGATCAGGAAGATTCCCTCTGGTGGGGAGGTGCAGGATTGTCTCTTCCCCAGGTACTGGTGGGGGGTGCCCCAGCCAGGCTTATTCTGGAATGGAGTCTTCCTATTGTGGCTGATATTCAGGCTCCACCTAGGTTTGTCCCTCTCAGTCATGCCCCAGTCATGTGGGTCCTTTGTTCAGAGGATTGCTGGGGAGGAGGGGGTTTGGTCAACCCCGGGCTCATCACTGCTCTCTTTGGAAGTCTTCCTCAACCTTTTCTGGCTGCACTCTTTGTCCTGCAGCTGAATGGGGTGGGGGGGGCACCTGAGACTCAGCACTCATCCTATCCCTGTGGCATTTGTGCTTTCAGAATATTCCCTCTGGGTCATGATCAACCCCTGAGTAGTTAATCACTGGTCACAGAGATTGGGTTGGGTCTGTTGCTCTGCGGTGAGCAAGCCAGATCACTTTCTTACCCAGGTTTCCAGATGGTGGCAGGGTGCCTCTTTCATCTTCTCCAGTGGGGCACTGCCTCTGGGCTCCCTTGCTGTGCTCCCTCCGCAGCCCTTGCTGCCAATGTCCAGCCAGGTGCTGCAGTAGTGAGGCAGAGCCTGGAGCCAGCAGTGTCTCCCAGTACCTTCTTCCTGAGATGGACTTTGTTGAATTTTTTAAAAAATGGTGCTCAGTTTCTGAGTCCCAGAAAGTGCTAGGGACCAAGCAGAGTGGTTGCAGCACCAGCTGCTTCACCAGGAGAACCCTGACCACTTGCTCCCAAGTCCCTACTCAGTCAGTCACTCACACCCCACTTACTCACCACACTTTTGCAAAATTTTCCATACACTCACTCATTCACACTGGGACTCACTTAGTCCAACTGGCTCCATTGCCATCTTCCTGAGAGTGATCAAATGAGATTTATACCATGGGTGCAAGGATGGTTCCACATATGCAAATTACTAAACGTAATACATCATATCAACAGAATGAAGGACAAAAACCATATGATCATCAATAGGCACAGAAAAAGCATTTAACATCCCTTCATGATAAAAATAGGCATAGAATGAACATACCTCAAAATAATACAGGCCATATAAGACAAACCCATAGCTAACATTATATAGAATGGGGAAAAAGTGAAAGCCCTTACTTTAAGATCTGTAATAAGACAGGGATACCCACCTTTACCACTTTCATTAACATAATACTGAAAGTCCTAGTTGGAGCAATCAGGCATGAGAAAGAAATAAAAGACATCCAAACTGGAAAAGAGAAAGTCAAATTGTCTTTTTACAAATGACATTATCTTATATTTATAAAAGTCAAAATAATTCACCAAAAAACTGATAAATTCAGCAAAGCTGCAAGATACAACATCAACATACAAAAATCAGTAGCATTTTTATACATCAATAATGAAATGGCAAAAAAAAAAAAAAAATCAAGACAGCAGTCCCATTTACAATGACTACAAAAAATTAAAATAAAATAACTAGAAATAAATTTAACCAAGGAAGTGAAAGATCTCTATAAGGCTAACTACAAAACACATTTTTTCCTCAAATGTCTTACAGAATGTTTCAGTAAAGTCATCTGGGCTTGGAGTTCCTTGTGGGAAAGTTTTAAAACTAAAATCTATTCTTTAATAGATATTAGGGCACTCTGGTTTATCCATTTCTTCTTGATTAAACTTGGGTAGTTTGTATCTTTCAAGAAAAGTATCCATTTTATCCAAGTCATCTAATTTACTGGCTTAATGCTGGCCATAATCTTCCCTTATTATCCTTTTAATAACTGTAGAATCTTAGTGCTGTCACAGTTTTCATTCTGGATACAGTCATTTGTATTTTAATCATTTTCCTGATCAGTCTTAGTAGAGATTTAGTAGTTTTATTGAGCTTCTCAAAAAACATGAATTTGGTTTTATTGATTTACCCTATTTTTGTTTGTTTGTTTTAAAATTTGTTTTCCATTCTGATCTATATTCCTTTTATTCTATCTTCTTTGGGTTTCATTTGCCTTTTTCTTTTTCTAATTTCTTAAGGTAAATGTTGAGATCCTTGATTTGATGCCATTTTCTCTTCTAATATAGGTATTTAGTGTTTTGAATTTTCCCCTACGCATATAGTTTAGCAACAGCCCACAGATTTTGACGTATTGTATTTTCATTTTCATTCAGTTCAAAATACTTACAATTTTCATTTCCATTTTCTTCTATCCTTGGATAATCGGAAAGCATGTTATTTAATTTCCAAGTATTTTGCAGATTTTTCAGTTTCAGTAATTTTCCAGATACCTTCTTATTATTGATTCTAATTAAATTCCATTTATGGTAAAAAAAAATACTCAAATTTATTAAAACTTGTTTTATAGCTGGGATATTGATTATCCTGATAAATGTTCTGAATGCACTTGAAAAAATATGTATATTCTGCTGTTGTTGAATGGAGTGTTTTTAATGTCAACCAAACTATGTTGGTTGTTAGTGTTTATCTACTATCTTTTTGATCATTTTTTGTCTACCTGTTCTATCAATTATTGAGAGAGAAGTATTAAAATGTATTATAATTGTGAATTTGTTGATTTCATCCTTGCAGTTCAGTTTTGTTTCATGTATTTTGAAGGAAATACAATACTTTGTTATTAGAAGGAGAAACAGAAAATATTTTGGAGTGTTATATCTTTCTGAATTGGTCCTTATTTCATTAGGAAATTACTTTCTTTATCCCTAGCAATAGTTTTTTGCTGTGAAATCTTTTTAACCTGATATCAATATTGCCATTGCAGCTTTCTTTTTACTGGTGATAGCATGGTATATCCTTTTTTATACTTTTAGTTTTAAATTATTTGTGTCTTTATATTTCAAGTGTATGTTTTTTAGGTAGCATATAGTTGAGATTTTCTGTTTTAGCTAATCTGGCAATCTCTGTCTTTTCACTGGGGCATTTAAACCATTTACATTTAAAGTGATTATTAATGAGGTTAGGCTAAGTCTACCATCTTGCCATTTTCTTGCTTCACTATCTTCTTGTTTACGTTGTTTCTAATAAGTTTGCTGTCATTTTTATAGTTGCTACTCTGTGTAAACACATCTCTCTCCCCACCCCCCGACCACCCCACTCATGCAGCTTTTAAGATGTTATTATCATTGATTTTGGGAGATTTGACTATAATGTGCCTTGGTGTAACTTTTTTCAGATTTCCTATGCTTGGGGTTGCTGACTGTCTTTGATTTGCAGACTTAGAGATTTTGAATTTTGAAAATTTGGAAAAATTTTGGTCATTATTTCTTCAAATTTTTTTGATCCCTCTTTCTCTTTTCAAGGGACTCCAATACATATATATTAGACCCACTCAAAGTTGTATCATATGGTTCACTAATGCTCTGGGTTTTTTTTTTTTTTTTTTGCCTTTTTAAAGGTTTTTTCCCCCCCTGGGTGTTTCTTTTTGGATGGTAACTATTAAAATGTTTTCAAGTTCACTAATCTTTTCATCAGCAATGACTACTCTTATGTTAATTTTATCCAGTATATTTTAAAATCTCATCCTGTCTCTACACATCATTTTGTCTTTTCTCTAGCATTTTGAGCATACAAGGCTTTTTCTCTAGCTGAACAGTTACAAAAATTTTTCCTTTTCTGCTGTTTCTAATATCTGTGTTAGTTTCTATTTGATTTTTCTTTTGTTATGGGTTGTATTTTCCAACTTATTTGTATGCCTGGTAGTTTTTTATTATATGCCAGAAATTGTGAGTTTTACCTTGTTTGGGAGCTAGAATATTTTTATATTTTAATAAATATACTTTTGTTCTGGGACCCACTTTAGTTAGTTGGAAATAGTTTGTTTAAGGACTTGCTTTTAAATTTGTTAAGTGGGAACAGAGCAATGCCTTCATCAATGTCTTTATTATTAATTATTCTTCACTGATGAGGTAAGACTCTCTTGAGTAATCTATATAATGCCCTATTAATTATGAATTTCTTTTAGTCTGGTTGGTGGGAACTTCCTTACCCTGGGAGAGCTTCAAGTAGTTTCTTCTAATCCTTTGAAATGGTCTTTTTCTCTAGTTTTGGGGACTTTACTTAAATGCATGTGCTGATCAATCCTCTGCTAAATATGCAAAGGAGAGTATTCAGAAATCTCCAGAGCGCTCTCTGTGTGTAGCAATCCCCTGTCTGATACTCTGCCTGTGACCTCCAGCCACATGCTCTCAGCTTCATCTCCTCAAGTCAGAAAGGATTCACCCTCTGTAATCAGCCTGGAAATTCTCTCAAGAAATAATCTGGAGAAATTTTAAGGCTCACTGCATTTGTTCCCTTGATCTCAAGAATCACTGTTCCTCCATACCAACATCCATTATCTTCAAAAACTGTTATATACATTTTCCCAGGTTTTTCGTTATTTCAGATGAGATAATAAATCTATTTCCTGTCTCTACATCTTGGCTGGAAACATAAACTCACTCTCAGTATGGCTATTTTCAATCAAAGCTGTTGTTTCTTTGCTGCTACCTACCATCTCTGTTTAATATCTACCAGCAGAAGAGAAAAAAGGATTTGTAGGCAAACAGGAAACAAAGTGGAGACAATATTAGGATTTTTCACTAGTTATGCATGTTCTCTCTCCTTATATCCAAGATCTTACCTTAGCTTCAAGTTTAGTTCTACATGCCTCAGGAGTAATCAAACTATGTTAAGAAAGCAACTTCTCAGCCGGGCTTGGTGGCTCAGCCTGTAATCCGGCGCCTTGGGAGGCTGAGGTGAGTGGATTGCCTGAGCCCGCGGGTTCGAGACCCACCTGGGCAGGCGAAACCTCATCTCTACAATAAATCAAAAAAATTAGCCGGGCGTGGTAGCGCACACATGTAGTTCCGGCTACTCGGAAGGCTGAGGTGGAAAGATCGCCAGAGCCCAGCAGGTCGAGGCTGCAGTGACCGGAAGCGGCCACTGCACTCCAGTCTGGGCGAAGGAGTGAGACGCCAACTCAAAAAAAAAAAAAAAGCAACTTCTCATCCATCCTCCATCTCTCCCCCCTAGGCAATTCTGTATTCTACAAATCTAGAGTCAGAATGATAGTAAGCTCTGGACTCAGATGGCCCTCGCCAAGATCATGGTAACCACATCAGTAGTTCTGGTTCAAAATAATTTTGAGGTTGCAAATCAACTGATATTCCCAAAGGACTCTGATTCAGGCTAAACCCCATTTATTCTTCCCTTGAATGATTTAGAACCTAGTGTAGTGATATACAAATTTCCTCTCCATTACATTAAGAATATACTATGAAAACTTAGATGTACAGGCTCTTCTCTGGTAGTACTAATGAACTAATCAAGTTCCCTGAATCTTTCCAAGATTGTCTTTTAAAAACTTAAGGAGTCCTAAATGCTGCACCCCTCCATCAGCCCATATGCCCCCAATACAAACACAGACACCAACTTCAATGGAAAGTGTTAGGTAGATACAGGGTGGAAGAACTGAAACTTTAAAGATAATTTTAGCAAACTGAGGTTGGGCATGATGGCAAAACTGCAGAATATCAGAAACCTAAAAGCCAATAAATAGCATGGAGCTATCAAGGAGAACCCAACAACTAGATAAATCAGTGCTTAAATAATGAAAAGTGATTTTGCTTAAAAAGTGACATTGCTATGTGTCTCCTCAATCCCTTTATAAATCCACACTGTGCAAAAGCTATTGACAGGATAACTCAGACATCACTCTCTACTCTCAGCCAATCACAAGTTATAAGCAGAGGTCTAAAGTCTCTTTCCTATGAAAGATAAATAGGAAGGCTTGCAGGAAAGAAAAAAGGATAACTATCAAATGCTGTGTGGTAGCAAACAGCCTGCCTCTGTGAATTTCCATGCATTACATATTTTTCTGTGTCTTTAGGAAGGAAGGCAAATAAGTGTCCTGATATGGTCAACATTTTTTCCTTTCAGACAAAAAAAGTATTCTACTTACATGCATAAAATAAAATGTAAAGTTAATGAATAAGCACTTTACTTGAATAATGATTTTTGAAAAGCAACTGCAAATATTCAATGATATATGTGATAACAAAGGGATAGCTGAGACACTCCAAGGTCTTATTGGTCTGAAAACAAAATCAAATAAGTGCTCATTTCTCTGGGCAGTATAAGCAAGTCTGAAGAGCAAAAGGGTATTCTGCCAAAAAATAAGAAACAGCCATATAGAATAGTAACCATAAGAAAGATGAGGATGACATAAAGTAATTCCAGTGATGTCAAAGAAGAGTAACATGTTATATTTGCACTGTAGTAAGAATCATAATAATAATGCATAAGAAATAGAAGGCTAACAAAAATTGTTGCAAGTCCTAACCAGAGCAATCAGTCAAGAAAGAGAGATAAAAGGTACCCAAATAGGAAACAAAGAAGCCAGATTATCTCTCTTTGTAGATGATATGATTCTGTATCTAGAAAACTCCAAAGATTCCACCAAAAGACTCCTAGACCTGATAAGTAACTTCTGTAAAGTCTTGGGATACAAAATCAGCATTCAAAAATCAGTAGTATTTTTAGACACCAACAACATTCAAGCTGAGAACCAAATCAAGAACAAAATCTCATTTACAATAGCCATAAAAATATTTAAAATGCCTAGGAATATATCTAACCAAGGAAGTGAAAGACTTTTATAATGAGAACTACAAAACCCTTCTAAAAAAAATCAAAGATGACTTGAACAAATGGGAAAACATTCTATACTCATGAATTAGAAGAATCAATATTGTGAAAATGTCCATACTGCCCAAAACAATCTATGGATTCAACATAATTTCTATCAAACTACTGGTGTCATTTTTCACAGACCTAGAAAAAACAATACTTAAATTCATATAGAAGAAAAAAAAAAGCCCAACTAACCAAAGCAATTCAAACAAAAGAAAAAAGCCAGGGGTACCACATTTTTTAATAAAAAGCCTTCAAATTTTATTACAAGGCTACAGTAACCAAAACAGTATGGTACTGATACAAAAATAGACACATAGACCAATGGTACAGAATAGAGAATCTAGAAGTAAAGCTGTTGACTTACAACCAACTGATTGTTGACAAAAATAAATGATGGGAAAGACACCCTAATCAATAAATAGTGAGGGGAAACTGGGTGGGTTAAAGACTTACATGTAAGACCTCAAGCTATAAAACTCCTAGAAGAAAGCCTAGGAAACACTCTTCTGGACATCAACCTAGGCAATGAATTTATTACCAAATCTTCAAAAGCAAATGCAGCAAAAACACCAAACATGGACAAGTAGGACCTAATTAAACTAAAGACCTCCTGCACAACAAAAGCAACTGTCAATAGAATAAATACAAAATGAGAGAAAAGATTTGCAAACTATTAATCTGACAGCTAATATTCAGAATCTGTAAGAAACTTAAATGAACTGACAGATAATAAAAACAAATAATCCCATTAAAAAGCAGACAAAGGACATAAACAGACACCTCTCAAAAGAATACATATATGTGTCCAACAAACATATGAAAAAGTCTTTGGGTGCTGCAGCCTGGGTGGTGGCGCAGAGTTCCCAGACACAGGTGCTGAGAGCCCAGGTGGGCAGCGGTGGCCTTGGGCCTGGTGGGGCACCCCAGGAAGGGGCAGTTCTGAGGGGCGGGCGTGGAGAGCCTCCATGGGCTGCCATGGCCTAGGACTGGGCTGGGGTGTCCAGCCAGTGAGGGAGCTGGCAGCAGCTGAGTGCCGGGCAGATCGGTGTAGCCATCGAGGGAACCCAGATCTCCACAAGGCGGTATCTGAGGGCCTCCACAGGTGGCGACAGGTGGCTTGGGGCCAGATTTGGAAGAACTATACTTGAGTAACTGTACTGAGGAGTATCATCTAAAATATCTACAACCAGATAAAGATAACAGTATCCCAGACTTCAAGGTCCCATTCGGTAGTACCAGAGTTAGGGACATTTAAGAGCAAGCTGTGGAGGTGCCGGTAAGATGGCAACAGCATAGGTGGAATTGTGAGATTCTCTGAATGTGAGTTCCCAAAAAGGCTCTTGCTTGCCTCCCCCCACCCCGCTGCCCACCGCCAGCCGCATTGGTCTGAGGCCTGGGGACCCTCGGTCCCACGCAGGGCCAGACATTGCAGCCCCGGCTGCTGCCTTGCGCATGCGGGAAGTCCCGAGTCTCAGCTCCCTCCCTGGCTACATTGTCTCGCCAAGATCAAGCCACCGGTCACCCAGGGAGGCTCTGGGCACCGCCCCTCAGAGAAACCGATTCCATTTCTGGCTGAAATACGCTGTGAGTGATCCAGAGCCATTTTCACCACTCACCGCCTGCCCTTTGGAGTTTTGGAGCTCAGTAGCTCTGAAGCTCTGGGTAAAGGAGCAGCATATCATTAGGAGGTGCTGATCGGAGGCTCTCAGCTCCAGAGGAGGGAACTCCTGACCCCCCCCTCCACCCCAGCCTGCTGGTAATGCCCCTAACACAATGCCCAGCTGTGCAGCTGATCCCCGGTGCCTCCCACGCCAACACAGTCCATCATAGTGGATTGCCCAGGGACCCAAACGAGCAGAGAGAAAGGATCTGCAAAAGTGAAAAATGCCACCTCGGCCATTCTCCAGGCAGAGATTTGCATTGCCCCGCCCACCTACTAGCAGCCTCCACCTCGGTTCCCAAGGGACCAAACCTACATTCCGATGCACAGAAAGATTGTAAGACGGTGGGAAATAGGTTCCAGTGGGCTCATACACCAGTAGGTGGATGCTGGAATCAGCACATAGATCCTGAATCACAGCTTCCCCCTCAATTAAACCTCAAAACTGCAAAAAGTACAGCCCGCAGCCCACACTCCAACCTCAAAAGTCAACAAAGACAGAGGACCCTCATAAGGAAGAACAGGAGATTGCACAAGCGAAGCAAAAGCAACCCCACCTTCCCAGAAAAACAGAATTAAAGAAGGGGTAGGAAAGGAGGAGAGAGAGAGAAATCTACAAAAATGAAGAAAAACCAAAAGAAGAATATGGGTCTCTCTCAGACCCCTGGGAGGGCAGACACTGAGAAAACTGACTTCGAAATGCAAACAATGAAGAGCCCCCAAAATGACTGGGGTCTCAAACTACAAATTTAGATATGAAGACATTAATGGAGAGATTAAAAAGAATTGAGGAGAGTCAAGAAGAAACTAGGAAGGAGCTGATAACTGAGATAAAAGCAATAAAGAATACTGTGAATAAAATAAACAACAAACTGATAAGCATGAAAAGCAGAATCACTCAAGCAGAAGAAAGAATCTCAGAGCTTGAGGACCAAAATATAGAATTAATCCAAACTGTTAAAAACACAGAAAACAAGCTCAAAAAGTCAGAATAAAACCTTCAAGAGATGAGCGATTACTTCAAGAGACCGAACCTAAGAGTAATTGGCTTTCCTGAGGCAGAAAGAGAGACAGAGACAACACTGGAACAGGCCTTTCATGGGATCATTCAAGAAAACTTCCCCCATCTAAACAATGATGCAAAAATTCAAGCACAAGAGATTCAGAGAATCCCTGCAAGACAACAAATGAGGAGACCGACTCCTAGACACATAATAATTCACCTAAACAAAGTAGGTATAAAAGAAAAAATCCTAAAAGCAGCAAGAGAAAAAGGCTAGATCACCTACCATGGAAGACCAATTAGTATAGCAGCAGATTTATTTACAGAAACCCTGCAGGCTAGGAGAGCTTGGAGCCCTATCTTCAAAGTCCTAAAACATAAACAATTTCAACCAAGGATAACCTACCCAGCCAAGTTAAGCTTCATCAGTGAGGGAGAATTAAAATCTTTCCCAGATATCCAATCCCTAAGAACCTATGCTGCCACCAGAACACCTCTACATAAAACACTTAAGAAAGTACTAAACACAGAAGAAAAGGAAAAAAGAACAATGTTCTTCACAAGAGTACAGAAAAAAGAATAAAACACACATGAACCAACCCCAAAACCAAAAGAAAGACAAAAAACCAAGTGGAAGAACAACAACTCTATAAGAACTCTACGATAGGGACCAACTCTCAAATTTCAATAATTAGTCTGAATGTGAATGGACTAAATGCACCACTGAGAAGACATAGAATGGTAAAGTGGATAAAATACCACCAGGCAACAATATACTGCCTTTAAGAGACCCATCTCACTAGAAAGGACATGCACAGACTCAAAGTAAGAGGATGGGAAACAAATTTTCAGGCAAATGGAACACAAGAGAAAGGAGGAGTCATGATCCTAATTTCAGACAAAATTCCATTTAAGCTATCAAAAGTTAAAAAAGATACAGAGGGCCAATACATAATGATAAAAGGTTCCCTCCATCAGCAAGAAATATCTATCCTAAACATATATGCACCCAACGTAGGAGCGCCAACTTTCATAAAGCGGCTTCTGGGAAAACTAAAGAAAGATATCGACTCTAACACCATCATAACTGGGGACTTTAATACCCCACTCACAACCCTAGACAGATCATTGGGACAAAAAA
>CAUYQG010013725.1:0-26170 GCA_963574415.1 Tarsius wallacei | reverse complement strand
TAGTTGGACTTTATCCAGAAGACAAATGGAAAGATGTTGAGGTTTTTGAGGAGATAAAAAGATGCAAAAGACATACTTCTCGCCCTCAAAGAATTTATAATGCACAGATAACTCAAACCAAACTATATTCTGAAAAAGAGATGCTGACAATACAAAGTACCAGATCATAAGCACCAAATGACTAACATAAAACAACACTACAGAAATGTGACTAAGGGAGTATGGGCTGCAACAGTTAGAACGGAAAGACCACAGTTCACACACAAGTGAGAAAAGGCAGGAAGAAAATATCTTTTTTTTTTTTAGTTAGAGTTTCACTCTGTCACCAGACTGGAGTGCAGTGGCACACTCAAGGCCACTCTAGCATTGACCTGCTGGGCTCCAGCAATCCTTCCGACTCAGCCTCCCAAGTAGCTGAACTACAAGCACGTGCTACCACACCTGGCTAATTTTTTTGATTTATTGTAGAGATGAGGTCTTGCCAAGTTGCCCGGGCTGGTCTCAAAACTGGGCAACCTGGCAATCCACTCACCTCGGCCTCCCAAAGTGGTAGGATTACAGGCTCAGCTACCAAGCCCGGCCACAAATATCTTAAATAGGGGAAACATGTTAGCAAATAAACAGAGACAAGACATGTCTGTGATGAGCTTGCAGTACAAGGAATAGATTAGTTTAGAACAAAACTAAGAGTACTCACAAAGGGTCTGTATATGTATGAATTTGTGATCATATCTGTGATCATAAAAGCATGGTCCTTAAATAGAAATGTTGCTTCAGAGGTTAGAAATTGAAAATCATACTGAAAATATAGGTAAGCCCCTAAAACTGTGTTAAACATCCTCATAAAATCATGTCCATAAAATCATGAATTAAATTTTTCTATTTTCTAGCAAATAAATTTGAATATTAATTAATATTTCTTTTTCTTTTCATTTTCCACAGAGTCGCCACCCCATTTGGAGGTTTTGAAAAAGCATCAAAAATGGTCAAATTTAAAGTTCCAGATTTTGAGCTACTATTGCTAACAGATCCCAGGTTCATGTCCTTTGCTAATCCCCTTTCTGGCAGACGGTCCTTTAATAGGACTCCTAAGGGATGGATATCTGAGAATATTCCCATAGTGATAACGACTGAACCTTCAGAGGATACCACCATACCAGAATCAGAAGACCTATGAAATGAGGGTTATATGTGCCACAGAAACCTCTGAATATAAAAGTTACTGTTTTATTAGTCAACGTACTGGCAAAGCCACTTACATTTTTCATTAGTAGAAATAATAGAAATTTAGTGATTTTTCTTTTATGGCTTTTCATTTCAATCTCAAATACTAATAAACAATTAGAAATCTTATTTTAAAAACTTATAATTCACTTGTCTTCATTCATCATTTTATTTTCACCTGGTTTAAACAATTCAGCCTTTTGATTGTGAAAGTTAAGATGGGAAAGTAACAACAAAAGGTTTCACCTGTGTTTCATTTAATATGATTTATTCCAGAATAAGTTTTTTAAATGGAACCTAGAATCAAAATATAGTACAAGATGTGTCGGCTTAGAGTTTTATCTAAGGGAAGAAAACAGTGGAAGATGATGCACAGATGTTATCGATGGAGAAAAAGATTGGTGTGTCCTTTGTGGTGACCATGATGAAACATGTTTGGATGAAGCCTCTTCATTAATCATTCTTAGAATTCTCAAGTGCTTTGTATTTTTAAATGTGTTTTGAATCATTAGGTAATTCTTCTGATGATATTCTCCAGAGTTCAGTTGGGTTATTACATTTGTTTAGTATTAAGTCAAGGAGACTGGGAGACATTAACTCAAGGGATATCACACTACTACAGTTTTAATGACCAAAGTGTGCTCAGAATTCAAGTTCCACAAATCCCAATGCTGTGCATTGATGAGGTTCGACTTTATGCATTTTTAGACAGTAAGAATATATATATGCACTAATATACATATAAATGAATATACGTATGTGAGAAAGGAAAATAGCATGCAATTTGACTTAGCAGCATTTTTTTGCGAATCTTTAAATTCCGTTCAAATCCTCAGGTACTAAGGAGTACCTTCTATAAAACACAAACAAAAACAAGAAACAGAAAAGTACAAAAGGATCTAAAAGCAATGTAGTACATATCTATCATGATATACAGAATATACTGATATAAAAGACTCAAACTAAACTATTATAGACATATTTTAAAATATGACTGAGGAAGTATATAACATAGGACACATAGAAATCAATATCAATTCCTCTCATTTCAATTAAGAGTTCTATGATAGATGTTTATATCAGAAATGTCTTATCCATAGAAAACTGTATGCCAGATGAAGTTTAGAAGATAAGAAAAGAGACAGTGTATAGTAATGAAAATGTCAAGTAGAAACATTACATATTTTCAAAAGAATCTGTGTATTTAGTGTGGGAATTTGTAGTCGTTTTAATCATCCTTGAGACTTGTAAGTAGAAAGTGTTCTTAAAATTTTGCTTATGAAAAATATAACTCCTAGAAGGTAACAATGACTAAATATTGTATTTATGTATCCTTGTAGATAATTTGTACAATTTAAAATGTTTTTAAGGTATCTTAATTTTATTTCTAAATTTTGGTGTTTGTTTTAAAATAGCAATGTTGGCATCTGTGAAAAACTCTAGGTGGCTTCCATCGTGCCTTTAAAAAAATTTTAATCTTTAAAAAAGTAATCATATTCTTTATGCATTCTGATGAAATGCTTTAGTTCTTTTCTAGCATCATGAAATGAGTCAATATTTTTTAATAAAATTGAAAGTTTATTGCATTATTTCAACCATTTCTACATAATTAAACTATATGATCAATGTTACCATTCTGCCAACCACTGAAAGGGCAGTCAGCAATTAAATACATTAGCTATAGAACAGTATTCCAGGCTGGGTGCGGTGGCTCACTCCTGTATTCCCAACACTTTGGGAGGCTGAAGTCAGAGGATTGCTTGAGCCCACGGATTTGAGACCAGCCTGGGCAACTTGACGTGATGTCATTTCTACAATATATCAACAAAAACGAGCTAAGCGTGATGGCACCTGCCTGTGGTTCCATGCCTGTGGTTCCAGCTACTTGGAAGGCTGAGGTGGAAGGATTGCCTGAGTCCAGTAGGTCATGCCACTGTAGTCCAGCCTGGGCGACAGAGTGAGACTCCAAATTAAAAAAACAGAAGTAACAGATTAAAAAAACAACAACAATATTTCCTGGTATCTTAAAAGGGAATTTTAAAAGGGAGAATTTGTGTGTGTGTGTGTATGTGTGTGTGTGTTTTAAGATTGAATAGAAAAATAACCCTGTTCACTATTATATTTCTTTCTTTTCTGGAAGTGTCTATTAATTCTAGTTCAGCTGACACCTTTAGAAATGCCAAAATTTCACTCTGGTTGCTACACATTTACGAATTCAAAAAGAATTTAAAAGGGTTTTCCATTGACCTGAAAAACAGTTAAGTTTTTCAAAGTCAACATAAATATGATAATCTCTTTAGAACAACAGAAAAACTGGCATTTTTTCCACCTGCTTTTGTATACATGAAATATGGGGGGGGGGAGTAAGAATATTAAAATAAAAAGTAAAAGAATGAAAATAACATTTGTTGGTGAACTACTAAATATTAGACTTCTACTCATTGCCTTCTGGATCATGAAATTATATCTTCTATTTTAAGCAAATTTCCTCTTGCATCATTGGTAGGATTGATGATCAGTTGGCCAACTGTCCTCTGGGTAATAACTAGAGCCATATTAGTAACTAAAATTATGGTTTTAAAGGATATTTGTGACTTTTAACTCTACTTCCTTTAATGACTTCTCAAAGGTAGTATTTTCCATCTCTAACTCAATATTTGAAAGAACTTTACAATTCAAAATAACTAATCATTGGCTATTACAAAATCAAGCCAAATATAGACAATAATTTTTAGTCAAAATGACCATTTATTGCATCCACTTACAACTTTACATTTTCTAAATAGGCTAATTTACAAATGTTTTAGCAGCTTGGAAGTAGAGGGAGCCAATTAATCTTGGAAAGGCTAATATGGCCAGGCTCGGTGGCTCAGCCTGTAATCCCGCGCTTTGGGAGGCTGAGGTGAGTGGGTTGCCTGAGCCTGCGGGTTCGAGACCCGCCTGGGCAAGCGAGACCTCATCTCTTCAATAAATAAAAAAATCTGCCGGGCGTGGTAGCGTGTGTCTGTAGTTCCAGCTACTTGGAAGGCTGAGGCGGAAGGATCGCTGGAGCCCAGCAGGTCGAGGCTGCGGTGGCCGGGAGCGGCCACTGCACTCCAGCCCTCCAGCCTGGGTGACAGAGTGAGACTCCAACTCAAAAAAAAAAAAAAAAAAGAAAGGCTAATACGGAGCAAAATGTCCAGTTGTGAGTATGAAAAGAACACCCTGAACTTTTCAACTGAGGGCACAGCTGTACCAGCACACTTATTAATTCTGGAATTTCCTCACTCTGCTGCTTATGCAAGATAAAACTTGCATGACATCACTGCAGTTTTTCAGCCACAACTGTCCTTAATCAAGCTTAGGAAAGCATTACTTTAAATGCCCTTTTTCTTATGAAAAACATTTTGGCCCTCCTCACTCTATTCTGTAGGGAGAAGAGCACTTCACTTTCTATGAAAAGTGGAAAAGTGCCATGCTTTTACCCAAAGAACAAGCAAGGGGAATCCATTTCAAACTAACAGAGCAAAGCACTGTGCAAATATATCAAAGAATTTTTTAAAATTATAATGTTTTTACAAGTTAAACTTTCAAGAACTAAAAAGAAAGGAAGTCAAACTGTGTAAGGATTTCAATTGCTTAAACTAAAATGCTATTAAATAAAAGTAGGTGACCTCATATGAATTTCTTAAATGGAGGGGCTAGATTGCAACCCAGAATTTATACTACCCTGGGTTCTCAATGTGACTTTAATAGGAAGATTTGGTACATATATGCAAAGAGAAAGGGAGAGAAAAAGGCTGTTTGAAAGAGCTTATAGTTCAGATACAAATAAAATTTGCTTATTATTCTGTATTGTATAATATTTTGAAAAACATTTTAATGACACTTAGGCAGAGGTGACATTTTAGAAAACAGGACTAGGAAAAGTCAGGAGGAAAAAAGATAAAGTAAATGTCACTCCCTATTTTAAAATTGCTCATTGAAGAATCAGTGTAGAAACGGCATCACTAGCAAAATAAACATAAAAGAACAGGGGAAAAAGGAATGCCAGAGTGAAGCAGGCTGAAAGGAAATACAATCCAGGCTGTACAAAAGCTAACTGTATTATTTTATGATTTTTAAAGCCTTCTCCTCATGCCTTTTGAAGTAATTTTGTTTTACATGTACACAATTGTTTTATGTGGGGTGTCACCCAAATACTCTCATTACATTTATCATTCACAAATAATATATAAAAGTAATTTTATTTAAAGGTGCCAGCTTTGAAGTAAGAAATGTACATGCTGATCTACCACAAATCAGTGATACAATCTCAAGTAATTTACTTCAAGCAGTAAATCACAGTTTTTGCCAACTATTTATATGGCTCAAATGTCATCGCCTCCTGAGACCTTTCCTGACCAACATTATTTCAAAGAGTATACTTCTAACCCTTTGTTGGGCTTTTAATTATTTTTTTTTACGGTACTAATCACTCCCTAACAGAATGTGTTAGTCCTGATCCTCTGAGAAGGAGATGCTAAAATGGGGCTAAATGTGCAAACTTTTTTTAGTAGAAGTGCATGTGTGAGAGCAAATGGGGAGGGAGCCAAGAAAGTCTGGAAGAGCCAGCAGACCTCAAATGGAAATGCATGGAAGTTTTCTAGGCTGCTGTGCAATCTCAGGAAGATTCAGTTAGGCCGTTGAGAGGTCCTGTACAAAGTTACCCATCTTCAGAGGGACCCTGTGTTTCCCAAAAACAGCCTACCTGGCGTCATCACAGTTGGTCATCAGCTGGGAGCAGCCTGTAGAAAGCGGCCTCTGCACTGGTGGATTTCAGAGGACAGCGAAACTGGAGCCCTTGGTCAACTATGTTGCCAGTGGTCTGCAAGGAGCATTCCTAAGACTGTCACACAATATTCCTTTATTGTTTAATTATCACACCAAAATGAATGCTCTCCGAGGGCAGGGACTTCGTCTTTTTTAATTTTTTTAATTGACAAATTGATCATGTACAACATGATGTCTTGAAACATGTACACATCGTAGAATGGCTCCATAGAACTAATTAACATATGCATTGCCCGACATACTTATCATTTTTTGTGTGTGTGGTGAAATCTACTCTTGATAATTTTCAGAATACAACACTGTTATTAATTATAGTCTCTATGTTGTAAAATAGATCTCTTGAACGTATGCCTCCTATCTAACTGAAACCTTTAATCCTTTAATCAACATCTCTCCAATCCTCACCCCCTTAACGCCTGGTAACTACCATTCTACTCTATACTTCTATGAGTTCAACTCTAAGATTCCACGTACAGCTGAGATCCCTTTGCCTTTTTTATTAACTGCTGTATTTTCTGTGCCTGGTCTATACTTGTTAAATGAATATATCTGAATTATGAGGATGTTGGTATCTATCTTAAAAATGCATTACCTAAAAAAATGGTAAGTGCTCAAAACTGTCAGCTATTGCTATTAGTATAGTAATAATAATAAAAAGACTAAGATCACCCAGTAAGAAAGCAAAGGCATTTAGAACTAAGTTTGATTAGAGATGACACTAGAATCACTTTGGGATGAATATACTTGGACCTGATTTAGAACTAATATATGTTGCAGCAATGGCAATGAGTACACTAAACATACTGAGTCAGAAACACTAAGGCGGCCTGATTTTTAGAATAGGCATTTGCATAAGTTCCTTTCTTCATACTCAAAATTGCCGTTAAGATAGCCTTTTTAGCAGCTTGCTAAAATGGTCATATTTCTTGTGAGCATTCATATTTTGTAAGCCACTTAAGAATAAAAATAAATCAGTATGGTGGATACTTTCCTTGATCAGCTAACTCTACACTTCAGGAGGTATATTACATAGTCAAAAGAGAGTTCCTTGGGATTGATGCCTACATAGTACAGTAGAGTCTCTTTCTTTTTTAATAACTAAAATGACTTTCCATTTAAATACCTGTTAGTGATGTCAAATAAAGATAAAATATTGCACCTGAATTCTAATTCCTTGGCACAATAATTTCTAGAGTATAGTGAATAAAAACAATCATTCCAAAGAGTCTGAGGGGTTTACATCTTGCTTAAAGAAATTAGGAATCTAGAAGTTATAACCAATGAAAGAAAGTGACTCTTTTATCAGCTGAAATAATGACAAGTGCACCTAGATACAATCAACCTGAAATAATATTTTCTCCTTCTCACCTTACCTTGAAAAAGCAGGGAGGAATACTTACCAATTTCCACATCTATCTCCACTCTCAAGTTTAATTCTTTAACTTGGTGTTTAACATTCATTTTACCTTAATCCTACCTATGTGAAATACTGGGCAATACATGAAGATTCTACAACATAACTGTTTGCCTCGGGTCCCAGGCCTCCTGGACAAGAGTCTCTTCTAAGCTCTATAACTCCAGGCTCATTACCTGTTTTGGAAGATGAGGTTAATTGTTAGCATGGATCCCACTTGTTTTATAAATGTGTTCTTTATTTCTGATATGCAGAAAGAGATGATTAATTACAGTAAGTTTCCTCACAAACTCATCAAAGTCTATTAAAACATTTAAAAACTCAAAACCTTTAACCCAATGTTAAAGTACTGCACATGAAACTTATAGATACACAGAAAAATTTATGCATGCATAACTTATAAATTGCAGTTAATAATCACAATTATAAGAATGTATTAGGCTATGCTATTTGTATAATTCCATACTGTGTTTACTTAAGTATCCTCATGCTAGCATTTCAAAAATATATTAATATTTTAGATATAGTAATAATAACAAATAAGTTATTTTGCCAGGTATAACCTACCACCACTATTAGCATAATGAAACACTTTCTTTGTTTTAAATCAACAATCCTAAGAACTTTAGAAATAGACATTAATTTGAAATATCCTATTCAGATATTTCCTCATTCACAGGAGGGAAACTGAGATTTGAGAAGAAACTATCCCAATCTCACATTTCATGTCTAACATGAAGAATCAAGTATTCTGACTTCTGTTTTAACATGCCTTCCACTGTCTTTTTCTCTCTTTTATCTCAGTTAAGAACACAATCATCAACGTGGGCATGATTCATGTATCTTCTGGTGACATATTGTAAATGATTTCATATTTATCTATATCTATACAGATATAACCTTACATAATTTGTATACCATATTCATGAACCATAGAAAATGATACTGTGAATAAGTGGTCATGTTACTGAAATGCGAAGCTTGAGAATGAAGTCCTTTTTTGCAATGCTTGGAAGTTTCAATTTTAACAGTAAATAATTGTTGATAATATCAAACCAAAATGAATGTTTTTTCCTAAATGGATGGGAGTAAATTTCCATTTCTGTATTAAAGAAAAGAATAAACACTGCTCCTTTCAATAAAAACCTCTTGCACCATGTCTTTCAAAGTGTAACTGAGTTGTTTGCGGGCCTACAAATCAATGTAGTTGCTTATGATCAGCAGCTTTAAAAATGAAATTGAATAGTATATCAGAGTGTATCACTCCTAGTAATAGTAGTGTTTCATAAAACTTTGAGTCAGTTTTGAATATGTTCATGTGTACTGGATCACAATGTTTTCTACTTACCTCTGGTTGCAGTCTAAAATGTTTGAAAGTTACTGTTTTACTTGCTGTTTGTAATTTAAAGGTCAGCACCGTTTCTATCAACTGAAATTCTTCTATCACATTCAAACTAGTATAACTAACTTGATAAATAGAGTTCTTTAGAGTTAGAAGAACATTAGCAGAATAAAACTTGTGAAAGTAATTTAATCAGAAAACTTTGATTTTAAAATGAATAAAAAGGTTTTACCATGCATACAAGAGATTTTTACTTGTCAAGAGTTAGTTTGTGTTTTTCCCCAGCACAGATTTAGGGCTTGTTTTACAGATAAGAGAATGAAAGATTCAAGAGCACGAACAGTTAAAAATTAGAAATAAATTCAAAAATAGAAACACCAGAAATATTCTAGTTCTTTGATGTAGTCATTCTAGAATTTCTGCCTTTATATACACTTACAATTCTTGGAAATATTTCTATCTCTGAATATTTTCCAACAATTTTATTACTTTATTAAAAATTAAGTCTTTATTTTCCTTTTTTCTTTTGAATGTGAAGTGAATTTCAACAAGGAAGTTCAACTTGAAAACACTAGTACCCTGAATATTTTTGTCATCTTTACAAAGAAATGTGCTCTCCAGGGCAACTTCCTTTGGGTCTAGTGTTTCAGCCAATATGCTATGAGCAAAAGACACTGTGTTACTTTACTATTGTATTACTTAAAGAACAACTCTAAAAACAAGTCAGTCTAAGATGTATAGTGTGTGTGTGTGTGTGTGTGTGTGTGTGTGAGAGAGAGAGAGAGAGAGAGAGAGAGAGAGACAGAGAGAGAAAGAGAGAGAGAGAGAGAGAGGCTTGGATTTATTATGTTGCCAAGAACTGGGAAAATACACTTGATAAATTTCCAAACATGATAGGGTTTTTCATAAAGTCAGAGAACTACCATGTGTCATAATTTAGAAAAAAACCCTTTCTTTTGTGAAATTTTCTTGACCTCCTTTTGTTCTCCTGCCTGTGTCTTTCAACGGGTACAAAGGTGTCATGTACGTTTATCAATATTCTAATATTTGAATATGAAAGAAATTCTACTGTACTTGTACAATGAAAAGAGTTCCATCTTCTATGATTCTTCAGAATATATCAGGGAAAATTATTCACACCAGACAAATCCTAAATGTTTAGAAACTGAATTTCAGTCGTAGTTCTGCCAGTCTCCAGCATGATCTTGGGAAATTCTACTTTCCTGGGCTTAAGTTTTCTCGTCTGTACAGTGAGGGAATTTAATAAACTTATCTCTTAGGTTCTTTCAAAGATTCTGAAGAATATTATATATAAAATAATGCTATAAAACAAGTTTTATATAAAATTAAGGAGAAATTATATCTATAGAAAAAATTTCTAGTGAACATCTTTTGAGAATGAAACCTCCAGATATTTTGGGCCTTTACTTCTGGATCTATTAGTACAGTACATATTGCCTTTGCTCATCTCTACTTCTACTGTATTTCCATGGCTGTAACCAGATATTACACGTAACTGATGTGTACTTTCATTCAGCTATTCATCCTCTGTTTGAGTGCCTCCTCCGTGCTAGGTACCTCATTTTCTTTATATTGAAAATAAGGGAATTAATGATTTCTAAGTATTAGTATTTTAGGATCATTGAAAAAGTTAAATGAAATAACTTACATAAAGCGCTTAGTTTCTAACATGTATTTGAGGATTAACTAACAACTGGGAAAACTGTTAGCATTTAGAACCATGTAGCCCAATTCTTTCACTTATGGATCAGGAAAGAGAGGTTAAAAGAGATAAACTGACCTGCCCACAGTTGCACAGCTACTTGTGGAGAGCAAAGAACATTCCGTGTTTTTTCTATAATATCATGTTGCTTCTGAACACAAACCATTCCACCATTTGTTTCTTTCATTTTTTTTCTCTCAGATTACAAAACATTGCCCCCCCCAAAAAAGAATTATAAAACCATGCAAATAAGTGCCCACAGGCACTGGCAGTTCTACTTATCCTTTTAATAGAAATCCTGTTAGCTAGGATACCCTGCTACACAGAGATGAGGAAACTGAGTTTAGACAAGTTAATAACTTTTCAAGATCACACAAACAATAAATGGTAAGACAGAATTTGAGTCTAGGTCTGTCTAGGTCCAAAAAACATGATCTCTTATGATACCATGATGCCCTTACACATTGTTTCTTTTTCGCTTTCTTTCTAATCCATTAGGATTAATTTAGGCTACAGCTGAAGCTGAAGGTCAGGAATTCAGTCTTCTTTTACATTTTCCCTAACGACCTAGCTGAAGACAAACACATCACTGATTTAGACAAAATTGAGGAAGAACAGTGAATAGTAAATGAAATAAAATTTCAAAATCGAATGGGATGTTGAAAAGAAATGAAGAAAACAGACATAGGGTTGCTTGTCTTCTGAGGCAGAATAAGCATTTGTTTCCAAAAAACAAAACAAAACAAAAACTAAAGGCCTTAAGATTTGGGAAATTTGGCCTCATATCAGTTTATAAAAGCAAAATAATCAAATAAAAAGTATTTTGAACATAAATGTATACTGGCTATCAGTGACATACGAGTTGCAAAATAAGCTAAAATAGTCTTATTCAAACTATCCTGTTAAAAACAGTGTCTGAACTATAAGAAGACATACTTTTTCCAAACTACAACCAGGTTAATTGAAAATTAACTGTTTTTATTTTGGGGCATCACATTTTCTTCTGAGTTGACAACAAAAGTGCATCTTGAATTCAGTTACATGGGTAGTAAGTATATAAAGCTGTTATTCCATTTGCCAGGAACATGTTGATGAGGTCATTGTCAGTGAACACAGATAAGAGCCTCCTTAGATAAAGGTCTGCATGCATGGGGGAAAAAGCATTTTAGATGATGACAGAAAAATGTTTTCCTGTTACCGATAACTTACATACCTTTTTCACTTTTGGTTTTAGATCAGAGCCAAACTGAAGTTTGAGCTACAGGCTCACTCAGATGTCTGTTCTTTCGCTCTCAATTTTTACATTCTACTTTAATTTTAATTTCTGATAGCTCTGATTTTTTTTATTCATGTATGACCACTGTTTTTTATTATATGGTAGAATTAACTTTACTTTTTTGGGGGGAGGGGGTCGGTGTCTCACTGTGTCGCCCAGGCTGGAGTGCAGTGGTAGGATCATGGCTCACTGCAGCCTCAGTCTCCTGGGCTCAGGTGACTTAAACCTCAGCCTCCCAAATAGCCGGGACTCAAAACGTGCATCTTCATGCCTGGCTAATTGTTTTTATTATTTGTAGAGACAAGGTTTCATTACATTGCCTAGGCTGTTCTCAAACTCCTGGGCTTAAGCAATCCTCCCACCGCGGCCTCCCTAGGTACTGGAATTACAGGCATGAGCCACTGTTGTCTGGTTCACCTTCAAAAAATTGTAGAGAGAATGGAGTATTCTTGAACTTGAAAACACAAAATAAGTCTTCCTCTTCTTCTTTTTTTTTCCTTTTGAGACAAGTTTCTTACTCTGTCACCCATGTTGGAGTGCACTGGCACAGTCAGAGTTTGCTACACCCTTGTACTCCTGGGCTCACATGATCCTGCCACTTCAGCCTCACGGGTAGCTGGGACTAAAGGCATGCTCAACCATGACCAGCTAATTTTTATCTTTTTTGTAGAGATGGAGTCTCGCTTGTTTACCCAGGCTGATCTCCAACTCCTGGGCTCAAGTGATCCTCCCACCTCAACCTCCTGAGAAGCTTGTGTGAGCCACTGTACCTGGCAAATAGGTTTTCAACATTAAATGGAAAGGAAAATATAGATTTTTGTTGCTACAGAGAACAGAAATATGACTAGTGTGTGGAAATTACTGAGAGGTGGATTCCAACTCACTGTTATGAACATTTAAAGTTAGAGAAGTCTCAAAAAAGAGAAAGAATGCCTGTAATCCCAGTACTTCGGGAGGCCAAGGTGAGAGGATTGCCTGAGCTCAGGAGTTCGAGACCGGCCTGGACAACTTGGTAAGACCTCATCTTTACAATAAATCAAAAAATTAGCTGGGTGTGGTAGCATGTGCCTATAGTTCTGGCTACTTGGAAGGCTGAAGCAGAAAGATTACCAGAGCCCAGGAGATCAACACTGGGGTGGCTGTGAGCGTGCCATTGCACTCCAGCCTGGGCAATGGAGTGAGACTCCAACTCAAAAAAAAAAGAAAAAAAGAAAAAAGAAAAAAAATAGGCTGTCCCACAAAAATATCAGGTTTTCTATCACTGCTACCATATTTGAACATAAGGTAAAAGCCCATCCACTGGGGTGATCCAATTGGACAATCCTCCATTGAGTGGGAGGCTGAGCAACATGAAATCTAAAGCTTTCTGTATTTTTTCATTGTAATAAAATACAATATTGCAATAACAAAAAGAATATATAAGTTGTTATAGCATCACATTATCACTGATGACAACAGTATTGGTAATTACAATGGCACTAATGACCATAACACAGTAGAGGATTTTACAGTTGCTTTTAAATGGGGCATTATCAAAAGACATCATATATAAATATTATTTCTTATTCGTTTTATAGATAGGAAAATTAAATGTTTTAAAGTGAAATAAAATACAAGGATAATGAAATTGCCTAAACTAACAAATTTTGTTGGTCAGCAAAAATTAGGGAGGCCACTAGTTAAACCACTAGCTGTGGTTCACAAATAGTCTAAGCAGAAGTTCAGAAGGACTGGAATGTACACCAGCAAAGTTTCAGCCAAGGAAGAGCTGGCTAAGATGCCATGGATATTAAATTTGATCTTCTGATATTTAACAAAATGTCATGCTGAAGAGCTTTGAGGAATCCTCCTGAACTCCCTGTAAGAGGAAAGAGGACCCTGAGAATTCTCTCTCCTTCCCACACCTATCTCTGCCTATCTTTCAGACCAGCTATTCCAAATGACAAGGTACATTGCCATAGCAGCACTAGGCTCATACCCTTGCAATCAGAGAAAATAGGGATCTTTCCTGCAAGCTCCTATTTGAGAACTCCTGGGAATGAACACTGATTAGTTTCAGTCACTGCACATTCTAATCTGGACACCCTTTTCTGTGTCCAGAAAAGGGTGAAAATACCTTACCTGAGGTTTTGCCTCTCCTGTGCTTAAGTGGCGTGGCTCTGTTGCAAAAGTTGGAAAAGATACAGCAATGTTTGTTCAGCAGATATTGTCTTGGTTGAAAGACTTGATAAATATATTAATCAGCTACTTCTAAATAAATTTTTGAAACACCTTTCAGATGAACACATATTTCAGAATCAGATTTTCTAGACTTTTAGTAAATCACTTGATTAAAAAAATTAGAATTTTCTCATTTGGGGGGATACCATTTTCCCTTATCTTCTTTCTTTCCTTTCTGACATTGTTTATCACCTCACAGTTAATCTGGTCACAGTATTATTCTACTTCTGGTTTCTACTATGAGAAGCAGGGAACCCAACACGAAAGAGTATTCGTGGAGCACATCTGGGTGCTGACATGTCGGCCATCTCCCTGAGGATGCTGTTGGCCATGACTTCTCTCCAGGTGTCTTCACTCTGCTCTCTTTGTATATTTTACTAACTGTATTTTTAATTTTATAGAAAAAAAGAAAGTCTTGCTGTTAAGTTTCCATTCAGTGACCTAATGTAAATAATAATGCAAGTGTTTAACAACTCTTCATTGATTCCCACTGTGTACCACTGTACTAGATTTACAGACAAAATGACTCTACAGATAGAATGATGATCAAGAGAGACATGCCCTTCACAGAATTGTCTTCCAGATAGTGAGAAAGACAATAAACAAGTAAGCAAATTAATGAGCCAAATAGTCACAGGTTATGGTTGTGATAAATGAATAAGCTGGACATTATGTAGAGATAAGGCAGGGAGTTCTAGGTCATAGATGGCTTTTCTAAGATGGTGAAGTTAAACTAGTATACAGAATTAAAAAGAACCAGGGAAAAGAGTTTTGTAGGACAGGGTTTCTCAATCTTGGTACTATTGACATTTTCGGCTGGATAATTCTTTGTTGTGAGAGGATCCTGTCCAATCTAGGATGCTGAGCAGCATTCCTGCCCCCTTCTGTAACAACTAAAAATGTTTCCAGCCATTGCCAAATGTCCCAGAGGAGACAAAATTACCCCCAGTGAGAATTACTCTTCTAGACATAGGGCATGCAGAATGCAAAGCCCTGAGTAGCTCGAGAATAAGGAATGTAAAGCCTTAAATAGCATGAGCTGTCGTTAAGGAGGTAAGCACAGATCTTTCAGGGGTCTGTAGGCCTTGGCAAGAATTTTGGATTTCATTCTATGTAAATAGTAAGTCATTGGACAATTTTTTTCCTATGGGAACGCTACAACAATCACATGTATACATTGGAGGTTGAACAATTTTAAGTTGGGAAGTAACATGTCTATATGTCAAACAGACTATTTTGGCTGCTGTGTGGGAAATGGGTTTAACCATGAGAGTAAATGAGATTTCAGGATCAGGCACTAAAGCATCATTTAGAGTAGATTGAAAAGTGCAAGACAAAAGTAGATTGAGAAGGAGCAGTCAGTGAGGTAAGATGAAAGCCATGAAAGGATGATGTCACAAAAATTGAGATGTGGGTAAAGGAGAGAGGGGGTCAATTGTGTCTAGATTTTTCTGTTTGGCTTATCCCTGAGTTACAGCCTAAAGTTTTCTCTTCTTGCCTAGCTATAGTTTCCCCTACAGTTCTTCACATTCTTACTTAAAAACAAATCATCCTGTCCAAAGGATGATTCTTACAAAGGTTTCCCATGTATGATAGCCTTGCACTAGACTTCCTCATTCCCGTTTTAAAAACTATGTACTCTTTTAAAGTCACATCTCTTCCTCAATGCCTTCAAGTACACCTGCTTGTGATGCTTCCAAGGTGAAGCTCATATGTGTTCTCCCACAGAAGCCTACTCCGACAATGTTGGCCCAGATGACTTTATTCTTTGAAAAAAAAATCAAAATTTCCAATTTTTCACTCCATCCACTAAACACATTTTTTAAGCATCTGTGCTAAGCACTGTGGCATGCCCTGGAAATACAATGAAAAAATAGGGGGCTTCGTTGGTAAATATATTTATTAGTCCTCCTTAATGATGCATTTAGGAAAAAGGATTTTGTTTAGTATCCAGTCCTGAGTCAGTCATTCAGCTACTACATCGCTATTCTGTATTTCACTCTACCCTATGTCAGTCACGATTTTCCATGCCTTTAGCTGTTGATTACCTTCTGCAACTATTGGCTCACAGGTCCTCAGGACAGAATGTCTCTCCTCCTACCAGTCAAAGCAGTAGGGTGAATATAGCCACAGGGCAGTATATTTCCCAAACTGAGTTATAATCAATCCAGAATAACATTAAGAGATGTGTAGGCGTGCTCGTGATGTAAACCTTGGCCGAGCCTAAGTGCAACGATCTAGGGTGTTCTTTGGCAAGCCAAGCTACTCCCTTTTAAGATTTCTTTGCTTGAGTGAGGAACAGAGATTGTTCTTCATAAATTTAGGTACACCCAATCAGAAACTACAGAATCAAACACACACACATATCCCTTAAGGACAAACAGTAATTCTGAAAGGCAATACATTCGAAATCCATGTTATGACCTTTCTAACCACAAAGTTTTCTGGGAGTAACTCCTGTCCTGTTATCCAGCACAACGTCCCTCTTCTTTTTCATGTCTGCTTCAGACTCTGCCCTCTTGGTGCCTAAACTGAGATCTATTACACATTTATAATTTAAAGGTCAGTACTTAAATATGCAGAGAACTGGTAGAGTTTGAAATTATATGGTTTAAAAAGTATACAGTCAGGGGTTACAGTCACCTTGAATAGGGTGAACAGAAAGGCACTCACCTGTAATCTCTTAAGTAAGGAAGCCATTATTATCCACAGTTCAAATTATTTCTCAAGAGTGGAGGTGGGGATTGCTCTGTCAGTTACATACGCAAATAATTATAGTACAACATAGTTGATATAGTAAGTCCAAAAACGGTGAAGAAAGGAAAAGTCTGTCTCAGAAAGTTATGAAAAGATCTATGGAGGAGATTAGTATTCAATGGAAACCCAAAGGATCTTAAGTGAACCTAGGAAGATCACAGAAAATCAAAGAGTTTAGAATACTGACTAGTGTGGAGTATATAGAGGAAGAATGGCAGATGAGGCTAACAGTTTGGGGTCAGATTATGAAAGGTCCTGCCAGTGGGTGATGGGGGTTGGGGCCCCTAAAAAATTCTTATAAGTATCATGACAATATTTTCATGTTAGAAAAATTACTAGTAGAATGGAGGCTGGACTGGAGTGAGAAATAACAAGAGGATGTTACATGGATATTGCATCAGTACAGAAGAGATGAGTCAGAAGGGTTGATATTACTTGAAGGACTAGCACGGTGAGATGTGGATGTTGCATTAGTACAGGGGAGATGAGTCAGAAGGGTTGATATTACTTGAAGGACTAACATAGTGAGAGTGGAGATTAAAAAGGGGTGGATTTGAGAGATACTTTAAGGAGATAAAAGTCAATATAATTTGATATTAGGATAGAGGGAATGAAGAAAAGTAACAGAAGGCATGGATTTCTGGCTTGGGCAACTGGGTGCTATTATCTAACAGAGGGAATGAAAACGACCCAGGTTCCAGATAGGTGAGGACAGACATGGCACCAGGAGTAAGCTACGGGACAGACGCCCACACGAATTCGGGACAGATTTAAGGCATCTGTGGAACCCAAAGGACGATGCTGTTGCTTCCAAGGGTCTGACCTAAATATATTCACGAAGTAGGTAAGTTCATGATGGGAAGACTGCTCAGGGAGACATGAGGATTAACATTAAACAACACAAAAAAATGGAGGACGGTGAACACAAAAATAAAAATTATATTTAAAGTACATTAGAGAAGTAGAGACAACGAGGAGGAAAAGGCATTACAGAAACCAAGGAGTTAATAGTGTTCTGTTCTTATTGTTTTAAAAATGCCGATTAGGGCTGTTTTTTTTCCCCCTCCTCCAAAAGTTTTTAATATCTGGACGACAGAAACCCCAGCTTATTTTGTTATTTCTTTCAGCGCTTAATTCAGCGAAGGGAACACAGTACATGCTCAATAAAGTCTCGCTGATTCGGCCTTAAATACTGTAAACTGGTCCTATTTGTCACCCCTGTTAGGCTCCGATATTTTTTCAAACAAACTTCTAGAGTTCACCTATGAGTTTAGTTGAATCCGGTTTTATAATCAGTAGGTTCGAAACGAGTCCCCAAACCTCACACCATCTAGCATCGTCGGGCTCTTCTTTCACCCTAAGGGACGTCTTTTATTTTTTAAAATTTCCTACTTCAAAGATGTGGGGTACAATCCAGGGTTAGGTATACAAACGTTAAGAAACGCCTTTCAGGCTCGGTCGAGCCCCACCCCCGGCAGCGCCCGGAACTCAGAGACTGCTGGGGAGCCAGCCACGCTCTTCCGTCAACTAACCATTAACCGGGTCAACAAGCGTGTCAGAGCTATTTTATTAGCGGTCACGAAACACCAGCTGGGCGTGAACGCTCGGCCGAGGAACCCGGACTGAGGGCGACGCCAGTCCACGACCGCGGGAGGCCCTGGGGACCCGCGTCCGGGGAGCTCTGACGCCAGGCGGCACAGACCGTCCCTTCAGGTGCCAACACCTAGCCAAAGCGCAATCCTCGGCGCTGACGAAATGCCCAAGGATCGGCCGAGATCGGAACAGTCGCTGTCGCCTGAGGAACCGTCCCCTTCCGCTATACCTCACAGCACCACCTCGAGCCACCTTTTCTCCCAACTCAGGCCCAGCGCCGCGCTCTCGCTCCTAGGGAAACGGTCTATCTCCTGCTCTCGCGGGATCTCGAGTCTCCGAATCAGCCAGTCCGATCGCCTGCCCATCAAACCCCCGCGGGAATAGAGTTCTGCAGGTCCGGAAAGCCGGGAAATCGCGTGCGGGGGCGGGGTTCACTCGGTAAGCGTGAAGGCGGAGCCAGCCCCGAGGGGGCGGGGCGGACTCAAGGCGAAGAGAGGGGCGGGGCTCCGGGGACCTGTTGATCGCAGGTGTCACTGCCCTGACTGGCCCCTGGGTACAGGGGTGTGTGCGCATGCTCCGCGCGCAGGGTCTGACTCTGGGCGGCGGGGACCGGTCGCCTCTGCTCCAGTTCCCGGGGATCCTGGGTTCGGCAGCAGCTGTTGGTGTGCCCACTGGCGTCGGCGGGAGGCAGCTCTGTGGGAGTGGAAGACCAGTATTCTTCTACCTGGACCGCACGCTTCTGGTGCCGGGAGGGCAAGGCTCAAGGTAAGTCTCCCCAACTAGCCCCTGGATGGAGGTCCTGCGAGCTGTGATCCCCGCGGGCCTGACTGGGACGCCCTGTCTCGTCCTCGCAGACCCGCGCACTCCTCCGCTCCCCGCTCGGGGCGCGCTCCAGGTCCGCGCTGAGCGGTGCGGGCGCCCGAGGTCACGTCGCTCGTCCCGGCCGGGCCGGGCTGCCTGTGGCCGGGCTGAGGGCGCAGCGCGAGGAGCCGCTGGGTCGCGGCTGTTTCGGCTGCCGAGGCTGGGGGCGGGCGCGCGGCCGGATCGGGAGTCCTGCGGGGGTTCCCAGACACGCTGCCTCTCCGGAGCGCTCCGCTTTTTAAAGGGTCCTGGAGGGCTCTGTCCCCTCCTTGCAGAAGAGGGATGGCTGGATTCGGGAGGCTCTTGGGGTGGTGGTTTCTAGTGATGCATGAAGTTAATGTTTAGCTTCCTGACGGCGGCTTGTAGGGCATTTGCCCAACTCCTTTTTAAACAACCTTGGAGAGCAGGAAGTACCTGCACAGGTGTGCAAGGGAGGGCTTCTAAAGCTTGCAATCTGAGCATGTGGTGAGAATTCCTTGCCCCTCTGCAGGGTTTCCTTTTAATCTATGCAGAGTCTGATTAGTGCTTGCAACATGTACTTCAAGGCTTTATCAGCTAGACTGCAAAGTTTTCCGAACCTTTCTTTATCTTAGTTTTCTGCATGGAAATTTCAAGACTGTTTTGATGTAGGTTTAACAGTAAACAGAAGAAGTTCTTTGTGATTTGGATCTTATTCACTTTTAGTTCGTTCTTCAGGAAAAAGCCTTTATCATTTTCACTGTTTAAAAGGAGTAGCAAGTGCTAACACAATTCTGATGAAAATAAACTTTTGGTTAAATTGATACTTGTTAGTTTTTGTTTTTTAAAGCAGGATTTATTGAGAGGACAGAAAAGTTCCCACAGTGCGAGGGGACCCGAGGGGGTTGCCCAGTACTTGTTAGTTTTATTTGTTCTTTTCAGTTCCATAATGATGGTGTACGCAAAGATCCTTCATCCTGCTAAAGAGAAAATTTTAAAAACACAAGCGAACAAAACTTATTCTGCGAGAGTGATGTATGATTTATCTGCTCTTGTCATAAGAATTGCGAATAGACAAACTCACTATAGGTGGAAGTTTACTATAGTCTGAGAAGCAAGGTTTTTCTTATATTTTAAGGGCTTTTAAAAAATGAGCTCCTTGAGACAATTTGTATGGGTTTATAGTTACTGGTAATAAGCCATGCAAGGGACTTACTAAATTTTTTTCATCAATCAACCTATTGTTGTGTACATTTTAATGTTATTGTTATGTGTATTTCTTCCTAGAGTATAAAAAAATAAGAGACCAAGAACAGGCCTTTCCTTTTTCCTGCGAGTTAAATATATTTTTACAAATATATATAGATTGTATACAATTCATGGAATGTGACACAAATAATCAATTTGTTACCATTACTATTTTACAAAATAATAATAATAATAATAATAATAAGAGACCAAGAACAGGCCTTTTCTTTTTCCTATGAATTAAAAATACTTTTATAAATAAATGTAGATTGTATATAATTCATGGAATTTGACACAAATAATCAATTTGTTAATATTACTATTTTCTCTGAATGCAAAAAATATTTTTTAAAAAGTAATTTTAATGGGGAGGAATACTTTTCCACCTAGTTTATTATTTTTCTTAAAAATAGAAAATCACAAACTCTTAGGAGTTCAGTATGTACTGTGATTCAAGATCTTTTATATTGTTCAGTGTCATATGTTTATTTTAAACTATACATTATCAAGACATCCAGCTTTGGTGGATGTTTGTTTTCCAAGACAAAGTTAAAAAATGAAAAATTTTATGTTATCAAGGTGACGTACATTCTTGAAAGTCAAAATCAGAGTGGAACTATTCAGAACCGCTGGAACTATTTAGAACTCACCTACTGGGCTAGTAGGGAAGTTACTTTACCCTACAACTTTCCAAAAATGTATTTGATCTTTATTTTATTTTATTTTTTGAGTTGGAGTCTCACTCTGTCACCCAGACTGGAGTGCAGTGACCGCTCGCGGCCACCACAGCCTTGACCTGCTGGGCTCCGGCGATCCTTCCGCCTCAGCCTTCCAAGTAGCTGGAACCACAGGCGCGCGCTACCATGTCCAGCTAATTTTTTGATTTATTGTAGAGATGAGGTCTCGCCAAGTTGCCTAGGCGGGTCTTGAACCCGCGGGCTCAGGCAGTCCACTCACCTCAGCCTCCCAAAGCACGGGATTACAGGCTGAGCCACCGAGCCCCGCTATATTTGATCTTTATAAAGTGGTGGATTAAGCTGTCTGACAATGATGTTTAGTTATCAAAATACTTAGTGACATGTGACAACTTTAACTATAAGGTGTTTTTTAAATTATAGATCCCAAAGACAACTTATAGAAAGCTAAGTAGTTTATATAGTGCATCTGGAGCCATTTGGAACATAGCGTGCTAGGTGTTCTGGGACCCAAAAGATTGCCGATGTAGCCTACTCTTGCCACAAGCTCTTGTTTTAAGGAAGAAAGTATGCTAATTTTTGTCAACTTTTAAGAGCTAGATAGAAGTTAATGATGAACAAATGCAGCATTATTATATTATTAATTTTGTACTGATGAAATAATTTTAGAAAATTTTTCATTATAGTATATGCTCATAGTAGGAACAAGCAATGGATAATGCAACCTGTTCTACCATAGATAAAATCCTCAAAGTCTATTTAAAATTTAAGTAACTTTATATAACATCCTAATCTTGGTGACTCCTTATGAACTTTTTAAAAGTTAATAATAGGAATACTATAGGTCAGGGATGTTCAACCTTTTGGCTTTGAGTAAAGAGGAATCGTCTTGGGCCACACATAAATTATATAACAGTGTATATACATAATAAGACTTTTCAAGGTACTTGTTAGAAATGTTTGTTTTAACATGTTGTTAAAAGATTTTGTGGGACTGCATTACTAACTGTCCTTGGCTGCATGTGACCCACGGGCTGCAGGTTGGACACGCCAGCTACAGATACTATGTACACTATCAAGAATATTTAGGCAGAAAAAAAAATCTGTTCTATGCTTTTCCAAGTTAACTCATATCCTCCATCAGGAGTTCTTGAATTTCATGTCTGTGATTAGTTCTGTGGCCTATGATTAGAACTGAGTTATAATGTAATTGGTTTTCTTTGTGATCTTAGGATTTTTTTTTTGTCTTTTTCCTTTTTTATCCTATGAATTTAATGCATTTACAAACCATCTTTCAGGAGAGGCTTTATTAGGCCACCAAAGGTGTCCATAACACACAAAAAGCTATAAACCATTGTATCTGGTTAAAGAATTTTGATTTTACATGAGACTTCAGAAAAGTTGCTTCATATATTCATATTTGTAATTCATCAGAAAATAAAATTTTATGAAAAATAAACCTTATTGCAGTATTTTAGGTGTTGTAATGAACAAAATCAGTTATTTGAGGCTTCACAGTATTTTTGAATTAACTTGAAAATAATTACCTAGTCTGTTTTGCACATATTGACACATATTGCAAAAAAGACGTTTTTAAGAAATACTCTTTGGAAGATTTTTTTATTTTTGTGGTTTTCTGAATTAGCAAATTTATTCAGTATACATTTATTGATCTACTGTTGTATGCTACACACAGTTCTAGGCACTAAAGACTCAAAAATTAGTAAGACAATGTAAAAGTAGTCATAAGTATAAATTCTTCCTTTTCTGAGCCTCATATCTGGCTATTCTCAGTCCTCCCCCAACTACATTGAGTTTCCAAAGGTAAATAGTTTTTTTCCATATACCTTTGTCTTTGCGAGATTCTGCTTCACTTCTCTTTCCAGTTCCTTTTCAACTTCTCAATTGCCTATACCATACCTGTGAGGAGGCATCTTCTGATCCAGCAAAGAACAGTAGATTATTTAATCGTTGTTACCGTGGTACATGTATTTGTTAGAGATGTATAATGTTGCTGTAGAAGGAAGACACACTGACTAAGGGAATAACTGAAGATGATGATCTTTGAACTGTCATCTTAAGTATGCTGGACAGACGGCACAAAGGATGGTAATGCTAGCAGGAAGAGCGTTCTCAGGGACCCAAAGCCTTGAGCAACATCAAGGTGCATTTGGGTGCTGTAGTTATTTATTATGGTTGGATGGATCATCATGTTATCCTATGAATTAAAATTGTTATTGAGGAGCTAGGTGTGGTGGCTCATGCCTGTAATCCTACACCTTTGGAAGGCTAAGACAGGAGGATAGTTTGAGCCCAGGAGTTCAAAATCAACTTGGACAACATAGCAAGAAATTGTCTCTGCAAAAAAAAAAAAAAAAAAAAAAATTAGCTAGGCATGGTGGCCCATACCTGTAGACCCAGCTACTTGGAATGCAAAGACAGGAGGATTGCTTGAGTCCAAGTGTCTGAGACTGTGGTGAGCCGTCCAAGTGTCTGAGACTATGGTGAGCCGTCCAAGTGTCTGAGACTATGGTGAGCTGTGATTATGCCACCTCACTCCAACCTGGGCAACAGATTGAGACCCCAACGCAAGCAAGCAAGCAATAAATAAATAAATTTGTTATTAAGGAGGTTTGTAGTTATTTTTCTGAAAAGTTGTACATTGGTTGCATTTTTCTAAATCTTCTCTATTTCTTTATTTCAGAGTTGCTTTATCTTTCTAATGAATTGGCTTCTAACATTTTAACTCAGTTTTTCTTTCTCTCCAGTCCAAAGAGATTTGTAAATGAATGGTTAAAATAATACTACGATAAATCTACTTGTAAAGTGAAGCATTCTCAAACATTCATTTTGCAGGATTTTTTATATGTTAAGAGTTCTTAAAGTAGATAACTTTATAAACAAAAATTGCTTACTATCTACTAAGAATGCCTTGCTAACAGGTTTTAAAATTAGAAAATTGGCACTTGATTGTACAATGTATCTAATCTCATTAATCTGGATTAAAGCTATATCAAGTTTGATATATCAGCTTAAGGAAGTGGAGAAAGATTGCAAAATGTAATATAAAATATATAATGCAGCTTTTACTTTTTCTCCAAATCTTTGTTTATATTGTTAAAAATCATTTACATCAAAGATAGTGTTATCATTATAATTAGCTTTAGTGTTTAATGCCTACTATGTTTTGGATATTTAGCTATTTTACACATGATTTATGATTCTCAAAATAACTATAAACCTTTTTTATTGATTATGATTATAGATGATGAAACCGATATGCTTTTAATGATTGAGTAGTTGAGTAATGTGTTGCTGGAAAATTTTTCAGAGGAGAAATAAATAATTATGATATTATTGAGATTAATATCAGGACATTCTTGTCAAAAATTCATTCGGACATTCTTTGGCCATCAGATGCTTTATGTTTTGGCTTCATCTAAACTCCTCAGCCTGCATAATAAACTCTTGCCCCTCTCATGGTGGCATGGTGGTCCTCTCCATACTTAGGTGAACAGGTTGTTTGACCATCAGAAGATTTTTTTTCCTCCTATATGGTGCTGCCATACAGGCCTGAGACAGTACTACTTTCTTGTCAGTGTGGTACTGACACTGACCTACCTGCCAAGTGGTGGGAACTAGTCCTAAACCTTAGTGCCTAGATCATCTTTGTTAGAAACTCTGTTTCCAGAGGCTTTGTTGTTTGAGGTTTCATTTTATTTTCTGAGCTTTAGTCAATGAATATTTAATGGGTACCTACCATGTACTGAGTTCTGTTCTAGATACTTGGAACTTGCTGTTCATTCTAAGAGGATTGGGAGGAGAGACAGTGAAGAATAAACACAATAAGTGAATTATATAGTATATTTGAAGGTGGAAAGTGCCAAGGAGAAAAGAAAAATGTGAGGTAGAGATTGTGATGGTTTGCAATTTCAATCAAGTGTAGGTCTCATTTAGAAGTTTTTTTGTGTGTTTGTTTTTAACAAAGCAGTCATGAAGAGAGGAAAGACAAAGCCATGTGGGTGGACATAAAGGAAAAATGTATTCCTGGTAGAGGAATAGCTGGCGCAAAGGCCATAAAGAGCAGGAATTTGTATGGTGTATGTTCAGGAATGACAGTGAGGCTGATGTGGCTAGAATGGAGAAAGCCAAAGGTCATGTGGTTAGAAGTGGGGTTGGAAGATGTTGGAGAGGATGCAGTGAAAAGGGAACACTTCTACTGTTGGTGGGAGTGTAAATTAGTGCAGCCTCTGTGGAAAACAGTGTGGCGATTCCTAAAAGATCTAAAAATTGACCTTCCATATGACCCCGCAGTCCCCCTACTGGGAATATACTTGGAAGAACTCAAATCACTCTATAAAAAAGATACCTGTACATGTATGTTTATCGCAGCAGTGTTCACAGTAGCGAGAACATGGAACCAACTGTGCTATCCATCAAAAGATTACTGGATAAAAATAATGTGATACATACACACAATGGAATATTACACAGCCATAAAGAAGAACAAAATCATGAACTTCGCAGCAACCTGGATGGACTTAGTCTATAATACTGAGGGATGTATCACAGAAACAAAAAACTGAGTATTACATGTTCTTACTCATAAGTGGGCCTCGAACAATTATTGTAATACTTAAGAAAAGGATTGGCAGTAGCGGGAAATTGCCGGGAAGGGAGCAGGGAAACGGAATTGGCAGTAGTGGGAATCTGCCTGGGGAAAGCGGGGGGTGGGGGGGCAACACCTCATCAACAAGGGTAACTGTATAATGAACATTTGTATATCTAACCCTGAATTGTACCCCACATCTTTAAGATAAAATAAACAAAACAAAACAAAAAAGAATATAAAAAATAAAATAAAAAATTTTTAAAAATTAAAAAAAAAGTGAGGTTAGGTTGGAGGTGAGAGGCTGGGCAGGTAATATAGGGCTGCTATGGTCTGAAGGTGACTCCCTGCCACAAAAAAAAAAAAAAATCATGTTTTCTTTTCTTCTTTTTTTTTGAGTTGACGCTCACGGCCACCCCAGCGTTGACCTTCTCGACT
>CAUYQG010013724.1:0-11591 GCA_963574415.1 Tarsius wallacei | reverse complement strand
GTAGCTGGAACTACAGGCACATGCTACCATGCCCGGCTAATTTTTGAATTATTGTAGAGATGAGGTCTCGCCAAGTTGCCCAGGCTGTTCTTGAGCCCGTGGGCTCAGACAATCCTCTCACCTTGGCCTCCCAAAGTGCTGGGATTATAGGCGTGAGCTACGGTGCCCAGCCACAGCATACGTTTTATACTTAAGTTTGGGTGAGTGTTTCCAGGAGAAAGGAAGGATTTTGATTTATCTACCTTAGATTACTAGTATTAACTAGAACTAATTAGAATAAGAACTTTAACCTCCTTCCTTCAGAAAGGTTTTGAATGTTTGGAGAAGTTTTTTACTGTGGTGGTAAAAAGAGTTTCAGAGAAAGGCAGACATGAATTCTGCCATTTACTGGCCATGTGACTATATCCAACTTTCAAAATTTTAAACAAAATTTTCATTTGATGAGGAGAATAATAATAGTACTTACCTCCCAGGACTTACATGACATTTGCATGTAATGGACTTACACTGGCACATGGTATGAATGAATGACTACATTTTAACTAGCTAAATAAATAATTTTATTACTGTCATTCCTGCCATTGTTGATTGTCAGACAATCCTTTAAAATATTATCTATTTGTATGTTTATTTTCTTAAGGACACACGTGCCTTACTTAAGCTGAGCAAGTTACCTTTTGCTGCTCTTAACAGCCACAGCAGCCTTTTGGGGAACACAATTAAAGACAGCAGACACTGGGGAAAATGAAAGTTTTCTCCTGTAAAACTAGGGATGGGGAGCAGAGGCACAACATTTTAGTAGATGCATGCTTTGATACAGTGCCTTTACTTTCTGTAATCTTAAAAACAAGATATGTGTTTACAAAATGTTTAGAAGTTATTTTTAAGGAGTAGAAGGGCAAATGAGTTGTAGGAGACTAATTAGAGAAGTTAGATATTAGAGAAGAAATGAGTGAAGGAACTCCCTATTTGGATTTGAAGCCTCTAAAACATGGCCATACTGTTCTTTAAACTTGGTAATATATGCTTATGGGGAATTTGGTATGGGTAAGGCTGACTGTTACAAGCTTCTTGTGCTTTCAGTTGTTATCTGCTGTTTCTCCCATGTAGAAAGTTATGCAGTTTAGTCACACTCAGGGTTGCTATGGAAACATTTAGTTTCTTTTTCTTTTCATCATATTCAGAAACAAAACATTCACAGATTGGATTGTCTTTATATCCTGATGTTTAAATGAGGATTCCTTTTGATAAAGATCTGAAAGAGAAACAAACCAACAATAGAAAGGAATATCTGAGTTTCTGATTTTTTATGACCATCCCCACCCGGTCAGGGTGGGAAGACAAAAAAGAACCAAATTCCGATTATTTATTAATTAAAATGAATTAGAAAAGTAATTTGAAAGGAAAGGTCTTTATTGTCATTTTATTTTTCTGGATTTTATATGTAAGAGAAGTTTTAATCTTTGTTCTAATTTGTTTCAGTTGATTTTGGGAAATTTTATAAAAGTTAATTAATCAAATGTGTCGTACAGGGTAGGCTCTTATGTATGTGCTTATTATTTTTTAAGCTTAATCTCAGCACTTAATGTTGCTTGCCAAAATAATGCTCACGGCTGTCTCTTTAGAGTTTTTATTTTGGGCGTGTGTTACCCTCTGTGGAAGAGATCCTATGGAAGGATTACACTATTGATTGTAAATTCATCCCTAAAATATTAATGCATGGCATGCTTTAAAAATTTAGTAAGCCATATTGTGTGGAGTGTAAAAAAGGGCTCTGTTTGCCTAACCTAGGCGCATGTACCCAGCATGTTTTCAAAGTGTCTGGAGGGGCGGTGGTGTGGAAAGGCTGAGGGTGGAAGATGAGGGACGAGCAGGATCTGCAGAACTCCTGTCAAAAATCCGAGAGACTTGACAGAAATGCTGACCAAGGTGTCTGTCTTTGTGGCCCACTTTTTAGAGGGCATTCATTTAAAACATGTTGACTGATCCTGTGAATTCTTTTCAAAGGTAGTCTTTCATGTGACTCTATAGCCTCAGTATTAGTTTTAATTTAGAAGTTTAGTAACTTCTGTGACACTGTGTTATTATCCCAGTTTAAAGTCTGCTTCTTTATTCCATGGAAGATTAAAAGTAGATTCAGGTCAGTAATTTAGTGCTGTGTGCATATATGTTTTTAGCTCTTTATTATGGAAAACGTCAACTATTCAGAAGTAGATATAATAGTGTAAAACCACTCACATACCTGTGACCCAGCTTTTAGAACTATAAGTCATAACCAGTGATGTTTTGTCTGTATACTTTCTATCTCTTTGGATTACTATAAAGCAAACCCCAGGCATCCATAGTTTCACTCACAACTGTTTGTATGTGTAACTCTAGAAGGTGATACCTCTTCTTAAAAATATAACCTCAGTTATGTTGTGTGTGTGTGTGTGTGTGTGTGTGTGTGTTTAAAGAATGGGTAATTCAGGTAATTATGATTACTTTTAGAAATCTTCTGTTTTGAAGACTAGAGAGTTGATTCAGATGTCTTCTCAAAATAATGATATAGTATGTGATACTAAAGAGAATATACAACAGTTGTAGAAAAGGACATATTGCAAAATTTCTCTTTTAACTTTTTATCAGCCAGATTGAATGCTCTTAAGTATTGATTAGCTAAATGAAGATAAAAACAACTTACCTGTCGGCACATTTCAAAGTTTAGTATTTTGAGTTTGAATAGTAAAATGACTGAATCAAAAGCGATGGAGCTCTGTAGTTAAGAATACGATGTCTAATAATAGGCACCTTTTCTTCCAAATTGTTCTAGTTGTCTTTTTGGGTGGGTAAGGACAAGAGCACAGCGTGACATCCTCCAAAGACCTGAAACCTGACAAGTTTAGTTGGTTCTAACAAGGTTACGGTGAACCCAACATTATAAATTCAGGCCTCATGAGGTCCATTTAGCTTGTCTGTGTGTCCCTCTCTATGCTGACCGATGGCTGACATGCTGGCAGTTGCAGGTGACTGTTACTGTCATAGTAGTTAACTCGTGTGGTGTGTAGCTCTCAGTATTAACCATAGTGTTTTAATTCTAGACCATTGACTTGGGGGAAAAAAAAGACACTACAGTGAGCTTTTGGTTGTCACACTATGTTGGGTTCACCTGTAACACACACAGTGTAGGCAAGTTGGGGCCACATTTCAGGCTGAATTAAAAATCATGTAAAATGATGAGTAAACATCACCTTTTAAGTAAGAATAAGGTATGTGATGAATCACAATTGAACTTTTGGTTTCATTTGCTTAAAATCATGTTTCACAAAGAATACTTAACTAACCACTTGAGTCAAATCATTCTAGTGTAACAGGATCAAGGCTTCCAACATAAAGAATTGTGTCATTAGATGTAGTTGCAAGGAACCCTTTAATATGACTTAGTCATATCTTATAAATATTTTGCCTCATAATTTGTCTCAACTTGAAATGTCGTTTGAGTCTGCTACTTTTTGTCAGCATGTTCTGTGACTTGTCCTTTAGAGGTTGAGCTGTAGTTTGTTACATTAGGCTTATAATGATAAGAGGCTTTCCTTTCAATACTGTTCTACTAAGGAGTCTGGGGCTTTTCTGGAAACCCTTACTTTATGTTTTATACCAATTTTTTAGTTAAAGAGTTAAGGGCTCTTTTATCTAACAAGACTTTAATAGAATCTGAAGTAAAATTAAGGGTCTGAATAACATGCATTTTAGCTTATACACAGGGGGAACCCTAAAACACCAGAATTTATTTATAAAAAAATTGTGTATTTATTCTTACCTGTTTAAACTTCAGCACCTTCAAAGTACTCTCCATTTGATGCGATACACCTATTGAGACACTTTTTCTACTTCTCAAAAACAGATTTTGAACTCTTCAGTTTGATGCCTCTTAGAGCTTCTGCCACTTTTTCGTTTCACATCTTCCACATTGGCAAAACGTTTCCCTTTGAGGATTTTTTTCATTTTCTGGAAACAAAGTTGCTGGGGGCAAGATTTCGTGAACAGGGAGGGTGAACAGGGGAGGTAATTATTAATTCTCTTATATCAAAACTTCTGGCAGAACCCTGGTATTGAACTGCATGATGCTTTGCCACATAGCTCTTCCTGTGAATTGTCATAATTTATTTATTTTTCGAGACTGGTTTAACATCATTGTTTTGCTGTTCTAGGATATTCCTGCTTGAGGCTATTGTAGCACATTTCTCAACTATATAAGGGAGACCCCCCAAATCCAGAATTTATTTAGAAAAAATTGGGTATTCTTACATGCTTAAACTTCAGTCACCTGCAAAGTACTCTTCATTTGATGTAATAAACCTATCAAGACACTTTCTCCACTGCTCAGAACAGTTTTTTGAACTTGTCAATTCTGATGCCTTTGAGTACTTCTGCTGTTTTTTGTTTCACATCAGCAAAATGTTTCCCTTTGAGGGCTTTTTTTCACCCAGGGAAACAAAAAATTCGCTCAGGACAAGATTGGGTGAATGGGGAGGGTGGGTCACAGAGGTCATGCAGTTTTTGCTCAAAACTGTGTAGGCAGCTGCACTAATAAATCACCCATCATGAAATGGGCAAAAGCACTGAAAGAATTTCCAAAGGAGGTGAAACAAAAAAACGGCAGAAGGCATCAAAATTGATGAGCCCACAAACTGTTTTTTGGGGGTCCTGTATTATGAGATCTCTATTACAGATATAAAGCAGCAGTTTATGACATTAGGAAACTTAGAAACTCTGCTTTGAATTTAGGCTGAAGATGAAATATTTTGGATTGCATTAAATTTTGCTTTTGATTATACATAAAACTGTGATTAAGTTAGTAAAAATAACACAATGATCTTTACAGATATAATTACCCTTCATCTACACCCAACTTATTTCCACACTGCTGATTCCTTCTGTTCTTTTCCTGGGGTGGATATTTTTTCTGAAACCCTAGTTAATATATTCCTGAAGGTGTTTTCAGTTATAAAGTCATTTTAGTTTTAAACTATTTAATTTTTTCCAAAATTTTATACATTTTATACATTAACAAAGATACCTAGCTTACTTACCATCTCATAACAAAGGAAACATGTTTTAGTGAAGCAGCAATTACTTGTATAACTAGACTTTTGTCATTTTAAACTTGTCCTATGTGCCTCCATCTCCCTTCCTCCTGTCTTCCGTGTCCCTTCCTCCCTTCTTTCTCTAACTGTGTTGGAATTAGCAGAGTTGTCACTCTCCTTGCCCAGTAGGCAGAGATGGGGAGAAGAAGGGAGGAAAGAGAGGACTCTTATTTTATGCTTTCTTTGTGCCAGGCACTATTCTAGGCTCCATGTGGGTTATCAAGACCTCAGCAAATGGAAATGTGTTCTTCATGTTCTAGGCAGAACTCTGGAAACATATACTAAGGAATCACTGAAGGTTGAATCAAGAAGGTTGATTGGGATCTGTACTACTATTATTAGTACTTTCAAGTACATGTGGATTTTGTTTGTATAAATAAAATACATTCAAGGTTTCAAGCTAGGACCTTAAAAGTCACATTTTAAAGTTGTGACATAATATTTTAAGATTTGGAATGACCCTTGTAAGGTAGTTGACAGGAGGGTCATATTAATTGTAATTCTCTGAAATAATTGTGCTAACAGTTATTTGCCATTTTCTTTGAAAGCATTCTTTAGTTTGCCTTAAATTTTGGTCATACATCAAATGGTTCTCAGTTCAGTGATTTAGGATTTAAGATTTTAAAAATACATTGCAGACTTCCAGACACTTCCCAACTCCATCCCCAAACATCTATAACACTTCAGACATCTGCAGTGTCTGATAAGACAGTTCTTACTTATAAGTGAGCTTATAAGTAAGAACTTATAAGTGTTTATGACTGTGCCTTATTAATCTGAATTTTGCTCTTTGGTGTATCACAAGATAGTTCTACTCCTTCTCTTAGTAACCTCTAAGTATTGCTGATTACCCTTCCATTGCCCCACGCCTCTCTTCAGCAGTCTGTGTTCAAGAGACATCTCTGGTAATTCCAACAATTCCCTTTGTCACATGGTCTTAGATCTTTTATCTAGTAGCTTCCTTTCTGGGTATTCTCTGTTTTTTTGATGTACTTGTAGATATCTTCTCATCAGCACAGAGTGTGTGACCATTATTTTCCTCACTTTAGGCATTATGTTGAAAGTGAATTAGTTATTCATTTGTGAGATCAACTCTAAAATAAAGACTTTTGTTTTGCTTTTTTCCCCTCCCCAATTTGTTGGTAGATCTATTTTGTTAATAATAAAACTGTTTACCATGCCAAATTGATGCTGTAGTGACCACAATAATGCACATAATAATAACGAACCTTTTGGTAACTGTGATTATTTGGCAAGTACTGTACTAGATACTTTATAGCAGTCCTGTAAAGTATGTGCTTATAACAATTCTATGAGGTTGGTTTTTATAACAAAAGATAACTATCCTTGGATATTATCAACTCCATTTTGCGAATAAGGGCAATGAAGTATAAAATATTCAATTATTGCTTCATACAGTTCTATTGCCTTGCTCCTTTTATTTAATTGAACTTCCAATGTCCTACAGTGGTTGCAAGGAACTAAAAACAAACTAAGATTCAAATAACAACTAAGATTTACTGAAATATAAGAATAAAGTGCTTCATATACAGAGTTGTCAGCAGAATCCCGGCAGCTCAGTAGTGTCGTAAAAGGTGATTTAGCAAGCCTTCTGTTGGCTAGAGAGTGCTGCTAACAGACACTTGAGCATAGCCACTTTACATTGTTCATTGATGTTCTTAAATGATGACTGAGAGGGATTTCAGAAATCTGACATGCTTCTAAGTCACCCAAAGCTGAGTAAATTGTTTTCACTGTTGAGAGAACTACTGTTGTCTGATTCTTTGCAAACTGATCAAATATTGATATATCAAGATTTTGCACATATGATGAATTAGATCTCTGTGTATGGTCATGTTATATTTTGAAGTTTAATCCTCTTAATCTGAGGGTTTAGACCGTTTAAAAAGTATATATCCTTAAAAGTTTAGTTCTCATCACATAGATACTTATCTTGGGAGTCCCTAGCATTTTTAACCCAAAGTACTGAATTTTCTTCAGTTTCTCTGAAGAGTTAAATTTTTTTACCCACTGGTCTAATGTGTAATTTTATAAAGCAGGAAATAATGGAATAATTGGAAAAACAGTCTATAAACTTCTATATTTAGTGTATTGGACCTTCTATGTTAGAACTTAAGCATCAAATTTTATTTTTTATCTTAAATACAAAACAATTTACTAATTTCTAATAGTAAAACTATTTGAAAACATACTTGTATTATTTCTTTTAATAGAAAGCTAGAATGTAGGTTTTTTGTGGTTCGATCCTCTGTCAAGAAGTTGCCACTTCGGTGGAATGCTGTCATGACTTTCAGAAACATTCTTAGGTAGTAACATTCTAAAGGGATTGTTTACACATATTTTGCCAATAAGGAAATGAGAGAGGAACTCTGAGTTCAGATTTGATTTCCACCCAAGCTAAACTATTTTTTTGTTGTTACAGAGAAACACAATGGGGTTTATGTGTGTGGAGGGGAGATAGCTGTTAGAATGACACCATTGATTCGTGATTTGGGGAGGCTGTTGGTGTCATCTCCTCTGACCCTTCACAGTTGCTTCTGACTCATAGAGTGAGTTGCCAGGTCCACATTTTCACTTTTGGCTATACAGTGAGCTCACTGGACAAATGCAGCCGAAGTGCCTGTGAATACATGGTTCATTTTGTCAAGGGAGGGTACTGTGTTTGTAGCTGGTACCACTGACATGGAGTTCCGAGGATTGTGTTCTTGGCTCAGTGTGTGCTCTCATGGCACCATTGCACGACCATTGTTGAATTACAGTTGTTTAGATGTCTGTATCCTCAAGAGGATAAGCTTTTAAAGACAAATACTGCATTTCTCCAGTACCAAGTACAGTGACTGATTCCGAAAAGGCAAATAAAGAATGCACCTGAATGATTCACTCAGGTTAGCATGCTACCTGTATCTACACATGCCTACCCCTTGCCCATCCTCTTGCCCTTTCCTCCACCCAGCAAAAAGAGCTAGGGATGCCTTGGAGGATCTCTTAGTCTATAGTTTTCTGTGTTGGTTTTTTTTTTTTTTTAAATGTTGTTATAGCTTGGTATTTAAACGATGACCCAGGTTTTTGTTACTTCTCCAGTCTGCAGCTCTTTCCATACTCTTATTTTTGGGTCCCTTAACTATATGTTAACAGGCACCTTACAGCCCATCTTAAAATCGTAGGTCTTCCTCCTACCTCCAAATGCTCTTGCCCTCATAGAATCCCATCTCTCATTTTTACCTATTAATGATGGCCTCTCTGGATTTTCCTGTTGTCTTCAGTGATTTACCACTTCATAACCTGTAATAATTTTAAATGGTGTATAATTTGCATATTCTAGTTCTTATATTTTTCCATATCATTTAACCTTTTAAGGAAAAGAAATGATAAAATTCTGAAATTCCAGGTAGAATGTACTAAGTCCAAAATTGGTAGCTTGATATGCTCCTACTAATACATTATTAATGTATATATCATAATTAATTTTATAAGAAGGGTTTTTGCATCTGTTGTTAAACAGATTTTATAGCATGATAATTAGTTCAAGATCAAAAGACGAGATGTCATTATGAAAAACTCAGGGATTAAGCTAAGGCATTTCAACAGTTTTTCTTTTTTTTAAGAAATGATTGCATATTATGGAGCAGTGGAAATTAAAATATTTACTAAAATTGAAAATCTTGTTTAATATAAGCACTGTAAAATAGTATTGATCAGGATGAAATTGAAACAAATAAAGTTGTTAAAACACTTAACTGATAAAGATTAATAAACTGTATTCTAAATTTATATTCTTCTGCTTCTCCCAAAGCATTTTTTGGGGGTTGAGAATTAAAACTAGGTCAGTTGAGGTTAAGAATTGTTTACAAAAGCCTGGTGAACTCCCCAGAGACTATCCCTGTAGCCAGGGTCATAATTTCCCAAGCCACTGAAGGCTAGGCCAGAGAGAGCAATTAATGACTCACAATGCCAGTTGACAGCAAAAATCTTTTACTTTACACAAGCTGAATTATTTGTGCTATTCTAGCTGCTTTGACCAAGCCTTTCAGAGTCGTTTGCTTAATTTTGAGCCTGTCATACATATAATAAGGATAAATACAACTTTACTAAAGTATAGAGGGGAAAGAAATATCACATGAATGTTCCTGAACTTTCCCATGCCTATGAAAGATGATTATCCACTAAGTGAACCATGTGCGAGAGCAATGTGAGTGATGCAGAGTGAAATCCTACTGCAAGGGAGGATGGTGGGGATAGGTTAAGGATAGGACAGTTATCTTGGTTTAGAAATGCAACTCAGCCAGTATCTTGGTTTAGAAATGCAACTCAGCTAGAATCAGAACAGAGACATTTTTTAACATAAATGTCCTAAGATGGGCAAATAAATGACAGGAAAGTGTCAAGTGGAGTAACATGTTGGAAAATGTATGAATGTGCCGGGCATGGTGGCTCAAGCCTGTAATCCCAGCACTTTGGAAGGCTGAGGCAAGAGGATTTTCTGAGCCCATAGGTTCAAGACCAGCCTGGGCAACTTCGTGAGACCTTATCTGTACAATAAATCAAAAAATTAGCTGGGCATGGTGGCATGCACTTGTAGTTCCAGTTATTTGGAAGACTGAGGCAGAAGGATCATCTGAGCCCAGCAGGTCGAGTCTGCGGTGACCATGAGCGTGCCACTACTCTCCAGCCTGGGTGACAGAGTGAGACTCCAACTCAAAAAAATTTTTAAAAATTTAGAAAATGTATGAATGTCCATTAAGTAATCTGAAAATTTTGTTGTTCATTTTATCATTTTTTTGTTTCTATCCTGCATTGTTCTTTGGGAGACATTTTGAGGGCCAAATGAACTTTTTTTTCATTTATGATTACCGTCATTTAGAAAAGAAGACAACTTGGGATTCACGAAGTTCTTTTTAGTATATCTCCTAGAGCATGTAGGTTCGTGATGGAAAAGTCTCATCATTTAATTTATTAACTCTAAATTATCAACCTTAAAAAAATTTTGTTGTTGTTAATACACATTGGAACTGATTTCCTAAGCCACAGTTACCATCAACTGATCAAAACTTGAATCCATTTATTTGTAGGTCATTGGTAGTCTGTCTTTGATTGTACTTTATCTGTGTAACTGCTCAAGGTGACAAGAAAAGTGGCTTATATTACAGTTTTTGCTGTTGTTTTATAGTTTTGTATTGCTTTTAACTGTGGATATTGCTCTAGGGTTACTTGGTCTACAGAGCCTATCCTGATTTTTTTAAAATAAGGAAAGTATTGTTATTGTAGTAGCTTGTCAAATTGATCAGGTCAGGTTATTCTACTTTAGAGAAAAGGAAACTGAAGGACTCATAGATGAAAGAATTTACCCAAAGCCACATAGCTAGTAAATAGAACTGTCCCTGCATATTGTTAAGTCTGTGCCCTTTCTCCTGTATGTTAAGTGACTTGGGCCTCAACTTTGTGTCTTCCATTGTCTTGATGTGTGTGGGTATAATACAAGTGTAGTCGGTTTTGTTAAAAGGAATTTATTTATATTTTAATTATGAGATCTTTTAGAAGTCCCTTTCTATAACAAAGTTTTGATGTCTGTATATGCCTGTTTTTTTTAATTTTCTTTTCTAATTTCTATAATCTCTTACACTTTCTCCTGTATCCTTTAAAAATTTCATTAGGTGCTCACCAGGTGGCATCACTGTTACCCAGTTGGGCAAGCTGTGTGAGATGAGTGGACAATGCCCATGATGTCAAGGAATGATGCCCCCATAGGGCTTCATCCCTTCCCTGAAATCTGTATTTGGTGAGCAGATGGTCTTTGCTGCCTCTATGGAGGAGGACTCACTGTCTGTCACCACCTTGTTTTCATTTCTAAGGCTTAAGCTTATCCTAGGGACTACATCTAACTTTTGTTGCTCTAGTTAGGTTATATTTTATCATAGGGGTTAGATCTTACCCTCTGGTAAGATATGAATTTCATTCCAGGTTCCCACTTGATAGCATAGAGTTACTAGTACAGGTTCTTGTTCAAATTCTGATATTGCTGCTTTTGAAATGAGATTAAGTCCTTACTACACAGAGTTGTTGCGAAGATTAAACATTGTGTCTTAAGCTCTTGGAAGAGTGCCTATCACAAAGGAAGTACTACCGAATGTTAGCTATTATTATTGTTGTTATTACCACCTGGAAAAAGAAAAAGCTAGAATAATAAAGGCTACTTGCTCTGAGGTGTGTACAGATGATTTTTTGATTAATATTTATTGTTTATGTAAGTCTTTCTTAGTTTAAGAAGGATCTTAGTTTCGGGGTTTTTTTTTGTTTTTGTTTTTGTTTTGAGTTGGAGTCTCACTCTGTTGCCCAGACTGGAGTGCAGTGGCCACTCCCGGCCACTGCAGCCTCGACCTGCTGGGCTCCGGTGATCCTTCCACCTCAGCCTTCCAAGTAGCTGGAACTACAGGCGCTCACTACCAC
>CAUYQG010013721.1:0-71733 GCA_963574415.1 Tarsius wallacei | reverse complement strand
GGGAGGCTGAGGTGAGTGGATTGCCTGAGCCCGCGGGTTCGAGACCTGCCTGGGCAACTTGGCGAGACCTCATCTCTACAATAAACCAAAAAATTAGCCGGGCGTGGTAGCGTACGCCTGTAGTTCCAGCTACTTGGAAGGCTGAGGAAGGAAGGATTGCTGGAGCCCAGCAGGTCGAGGCTGTGGTGGCCGGGAGCGGCCACTGCACTCCAGTCTGAGCAACAGAGTGAGACTCCAACTCAAAAAAAAAAAAAAAGTTTCTTCCAATCTTATTTTCAATGTCTTGAGAAATGTGCTTCCAACAAAAGATTATCTGGTAATACATTCACCATAAGAAACAAAAATTATACATTAATGTAAGGATCACTGAAAAACAAAAAGCTAAACAACCTAACTCATATAGTACATGTATACACTATGTGTCAGTACACTTAAAAACAGATCTAAGTCCTTATATTTTTTCCTTGAGGGTTCATCAAATTCTCTCCAACTTCCGGTATCTTTCTCAAACTCTCAGCACAGATGGAACTTTTATTTTAAGAATAACAGGATATACTTAAAGCAGACCTGCTAGTCTATTTATTAAATATAACAGAGGCATCCACTTACTACTCTTCTAAACACAGCCTATCCTAAAATGCCTCTGTCAGTGCTGTGAGAATCTTAATCATTCATAAAAACCACATCCCTTAACTTCTACTTTAAGATTACTTACCACAGATACAGTTTTTGTTTCTAAATCCATCACCTTAATTTGATGATTATTGGTGTCTGCCACATATAACAACTGACCATTCTCTCCAATACATAAGCCTCCTGGTTCATTAAAAGTTGACTCGGCAAAACTGGAACTGATAACATTATTTGTGTCTCCAGTTCCTGCTAATGTTGCACAGTTTTTTGTTTTTGGATCCACAACTTTAATCTAAAAAAGAAAGAACATTTATATATCTGAAGATCAATTTTATGGTTGTGGTAAGGATAGCTGTAGTATCAAGAAAAATAGGGAATTTCTGATTGACATTAGTAGTCTTAATAAATCTTACAAAAAGAATAGATATTTCCATATTTTCTTGAAAAGTCAAACATTACAATCTATGGGGAGCCTCTCTATACTAAGAGCTAAAAACTATAAAATCCCTAGTTACATCCGTCTTCTAGAAGCAATCTTTGATGAAATTATTACTGGAATTAAAATTTTTAAATTTTATTGTTTTTTTCCACGAGACACACTTTCACAAATGAACTGATTTTCTCTTCGAGCATCTTGCATTGCCTGAGGATTTGCTGCTTTTGTTAAACTTAATGATTTCCAGTTATGTCTCAATTATTTTAAATTCATGGTCTCACATCATGAAGTACTACATTAACATGTGTTATCCACAGATTTTTGTAAAAAAAGAAAAATGCTATAAAAACTGAAACAATGAAACAAGTAAACAACTAAAAATGAAAATGCTGCTGAAAACACAATTATTTGCTAGCAGGCACTACAACTATGCAACAGTTCAAAAATGTTCATTTGTTAGTTGACATATTAATTTCCCTGCTACTTGCCTTCTGATTTGTTGAGTGTGTTACTAAGCAGCTTTGATAGGATACAATTCATAACTTTTAGTCATTGCCATTGGAACTGCTTTAGTGTTTTTCCTAGTTCAGAGTATCAGCATAACCTCTTGGCAATGAAAGGACCAAGAAAAGAAAGTACAAGCTGGTATACGGTTGTCAAAGACTATCGATCCTCTCTACATTTTAGAGTGGCAGTTGTAGGAGGCTCACAGATCTCTCAGCATTTTAAATACCACATACAAAAAGCAAGGTATTATGTAATTCTGTCAAGACTCACCTTGTGATTGTAGGAGTCTGCCACATAAAGTAAACTCCTTTTCACGTCCCACGTTACTCCAAGGGGGTGCTGAAGCTTTGCATTGATTCCTACTCCATCAACATCACCAAAAGCAAATAAATTCTTTAATTTTTTTCAAAAAAGAAAGAAACAGCAGTTATTATAATTTTGTACTGTTTTATGAGGATATAAGGGAATATTAAGATAGCTGTAGCTGCTATTTAAGCTAAAAAAGGAAAAGATCTGATTTTCATATACATAGGGCTGGGTACTCGACTCAGATTGGAAAAAAAATGACAGAATTTTGAACCTGTATTACTCTGTGGTACTTAATAGCTTTACTCACAACATCTGGTAAAGAATAGGTCAAGTTCACTAATCTGGTGCTCTTTCTACTCCACTGCCCAGTATTTACATTTTTCTCCTCTCTCCAATAATCAATATTTCATTATTTCTTTTTCCCTGAAGGCTTAACATTTATATATAATTAAGTAGAGCCAGTTTACTTTTCTTAGATAGTTTGTTACTTGTTTCTTTATATTCATACTTCCTTTGGTTTGACTTCCACTTTAACTCACAGATAGGCCAAGAATGATCTCTGAAATCTTATGAACTTTCCACAATTCAGGAAATTGCCAGCTTGGTCACTGTCTGAACATACTGTGCAAGAGTGATTTTCATTACCGTGGGATCTCTTTCTCCTCCCACAAGGTGCTTCACTGCTCCATCTTTCAGCGAGACGGTTCTCACTGTGCTGCTCTCGCTATCTGCTACAAATAGGCAGCTCCAGGGATCTTCAGAGGCCAGAGAAAGGCCTGAAGGCTGGGCAAAACCCGCCTTGTGAGGATATGCATTGTTTCGATTTTCTTCATTTCCACTTCCAGCAAAGCAAAGACAGGTTCCTTTTTTTAACTCACTGAAAAAGACAAGTTCATAAGTAGAGTTAACATGTGGTCCACTGTGCCCAATGAATGTAAATGATCGAATCAATAGTGATAAGCATTGTTAAAAATAAAATAAAATAAAAATACACAGTGGTGATCTTAGCCAAAATAAATTATGCAAGTCAGCCTTCACTATTGTTTTTCCAATCATTAACTTATTTAGTAGGGCCCTTCCTAGTTTACCTTGACATATATAAAACTGAAACCACTCTCACAGGCCAGAGAGGAAATCCTTAACAGGGCTGAAAATACCATATGGAAATTATGATCAGATTATTGATAAGATAGGTTTTTTCCCCACCTTAACATCTTGACTTTAGTTTCATGCAGTATTAGGTTCTGAAACTAAAAAGATTACTGAGTTCCTGATAGTTTAAATTTCATTAAAAATGTTTTATGTTCTTGTATATAACTAGGAATTAACAATAGGAATTAAAGAATAGTTTTTGAAAGGATAGCCAGGTCAGGAATACCATTAAGAAAATGATACAGGATGATTATACTGTTTTAATCAATTGTACAAATGAATTTCTTATATACATTAGAACAGTTTCTATTTAAAGGACTGTTGACATGTGTGAGGCACAGTGTTATATAAAAACTGATATGCAAATGCCTGTGTCTTCATAGATTGTACAATTTAGTAGTGGATAAAGATAACAAAACATAAATTAAAAAGAGATGCATGCCAGAAAAGAGGCTTAGATAGGATGCCAGTAAGTTCAGAAATGATTGGATGGTTAAAAAAATTGAGCCGCAATAAAAGATAACTATATTTTTTTAACAACCTTGCTTTTATATGATGGATCCTATGAATATTATTTCTGAACATGTTTCCTCTTTTGTCTGTCTCCTAGAAAGCTCAGAACCATTTATTGTGGTCCATCTTTAGCCATAGTATAATTTGAACTAGTGTGAATATCATGTATCAATAAAAAATCCTGACTTTTTCTTTAAAATAAAAAATAAAAAAAATAAAGGACTGCTGCAACAATTCCTTTTGTAGTGAGAAAGTTTTACATCTTAGTTTCTAAGTTTATGCCAGAGGAATTGTAAGGAAGACACAGTAGTATGATATGGTGAGTGAAGGGAAGAAGCTGACTTAGGAAGCAAAATCAGAGTATATGTAGTTGATTTCCAAATATGGTACAAGCACAAGCCTAACATGGCCATCACTTATTGGTTTCTATGTTACCAATGCTAATTTGGGGGGGCAGGGGATAGAGGCAAAGGAATACAGCATGTATAATCCATGGCCACTTATTCAATAAACTTCTAAAAATAAGCTAACCAGAAAATACATGTAATAACTAATATGCAAACAAATAATTTGAAAGGTAATTACTGTAAGGAGTCCTAACACGTTAAAAAAGGAGTTCCCATAATTATATAAAAGAAAGAATAGAGAGAAACAGTAACTTTTAAAACATAAGGGGGTCACTGCTGCCTGAAGATCAGTAATAAGGTAATAATAATACTTCCTTAAAATTAAGATGCAGGCTAATGTGACGCGAGTGACTATTTTCCTATTATGAAAGAGAGTGACAACTCTACTTTATTAGGAAATTCAGGCAGTTCTTGACCATCTATGTCCAAAACAGCCATCATCCAGAACAGCATATTCTGGCAACCTCTGTTACTTTTGTTTGCTGTTTATAATTATTCCTCATGTAAACCTCATGTAACTTCACTGTTTAGGCTACTATCATCTCTTGCCTGGATAATAGCAATGGCCTCCTCAATGTTATCTCTGTCTCTAGTCTTATTCTAACCTGAGTGCTGCCAGTGTTCTTGTAAAAACACAAATCCAATCATGACACTTCCCTGCTTAAAACTTTCTATAAAGGTTTGTCAAATGTCCAAATATCTTAAAAGAATTTGCAAGGCATTTTGTGATTTAGCTTCTACCAATATTACTAGTGTCAACTCTTGCCTGGAAAACCTCCCACTCCCCCTAACTCCTACTTCTCTATCAGGTCTCAGTTTAGTAACCTCTTTCAGGAAGTCTTCCTTGACATCTCAGATCTTATTGGTATTGGGTCTTCTTCTTACATAAGGAACAATTTCAAACTAAGAAACTACAGCAGTGATTCCTTTTACACACATTACTTTTTAACTGTTTGCTTGCTGATCTGATTCTGCCTCTGTAAGCCCACTGAGGACAGCAACCACATCTTTTTATTACATACTTAACATAGTGAACATATCACTTTATCCCTATTGTCTTGGCAAAGGTTTTGCGTGCAGTATGTTTAATAAACATTTGTTAGATGAATGACTATTTTTTTTTTTAAGAAAGCAGGAGTTTGTTAAGAAGACAGAAAAGTTCTGACAGCGGGAGAGGACCCAAAAGAGGGTGGTCCTGTTAGATGAATGACTAAAAGTTGTAAAACATTATATAAATGTGTTCTAAAGCAACATGCATTTAAACACACTATTTGAAATATCTGATATTTGAGATTATCTATACTCCTTTCCACAGACAAATGTAACTAAGATGACCACTTTCCATGGCTATTTCACAGCCTTTATGGTCTATGGCTTTCATTCACTTATTTATTCTGCAAACCCTTACTGAGCTCCTACTATGTACCAGATATTGTGCTAGATACTGGGGGTACAACCATGAATGAGACTGGGTCCCTTGCTTTAAGAGTCAGTCTAGTAGGAGGAAATAGTTAGAAATAATAGCAGTCAAAAAGAAAAAGGAGAGACAAAGAGAAAGAGAGTGAGAGAGGGGGCAGGCAAACTTATCAGTGTATCGATGTAACTACATACCATGTATGGTCTGGTCACAGAGAAGAGTATGGTCAGTTTTGCCTGGGGTGTATGGAGCAGATATGAGAAACTCTGTAGATACTGCCCTTTCATCCTTTTATCCCCAACAGTGGCAGCAAAGCTACCAATGTTTACTGTACATACTAGGCCGTATGCTTACTGCTTCATACATATTATTACTTCTAAAACAATCCTATGAGGTAATATAAATAAGGTAATATAAACAAATTAGGAAGTTAAAGTGGCTCTCCAAGACTCAAACAGATAAGTGGCAGAGCCAGGATTCAATCTCAGGCCTGATTACAAAACCTGAGCTATAACCACTCTGTCCTATGTGGTACTCTTTGAATGAATGATTGAAGATCATTTGAAGTATGTCTTAAAAGATAAGGACCAATCAAATATGCCCAGTTCTCCATCTAGATATCCTTCAGGTTTTTTGAACTTAAGTGTGGCCATAAGACTTACTTTAGCTGATGCAATGTGTGTCACTTCGAGTAGAAGTTCTAAGAGCCAGTGAGTAACCTCCTACCTCTTTCTCTCTCACTCTGCCAGGATGACTGGCAAAGCTCCAGAGAGTGGCTATTTCATCAACCTGGTGATAGAGGAGTACTCCCCAGTGAACCTAAGTGAATGAGCAAGAAACAGGACTTGTGTTAAGGCACTGAGAATCTGGGTTGTTTGTTATGATAGGATTGATTACCTAGCATATCCTGACTAGCACAGTGGGTGTTGGGAGCATGGTGACTTTGGGAAAGGGAATTCTGTGAACTCCAAGTAATTCAATCTACTCAAAGAGAGATGCTGTCACTTACTTTTTCTTTGGCAATTTGCCAGAATCCAATAGGAGTGCCCATATCTGATGAGTCCCTGCCATGGCTATCCATAGAATGTCATCTCTTTGGACTTCCCAACCTTTATAAAAATAAATAGTAATTATTATATACATATCTGGTTAATATAAACATGACAATTGTTTCAAGTTGCTAAATTCAAGAAAGATAATATGTCTATATACCATCTGACAAAAAATAAAAATATTTGCAATATTTTAAGTTGTTTTTGAAAATGTTTTCCTTGTGAAGGCTTACTCCTTTAAACTTATTAATTTTACGGGTAACAATTTCACAGGAATTTATACTATCAAAACATTCTCTGCATCTCTGGGCACAATATTTGTAAACACCTGATTTCTTATTTATGGGATAGAAGAAATGGGCAGGCATATTCGCTAAGAAATTACTTGCCAGTCTAATACCTAGAGCTTACCACCTAAGTTATAAGCTTTAGTAACAGGTTCTTTGAACAATTTCCATGAAAAAATGGTATCTTTTAAGACTTTAGAAAATGTGTACTGCCACCATAGTATTAGATTTGAGACACAAATAATTCAAAATAGCTATTTAAAATCCATTGTCTAATTGGTTGTGAAACATTATCAAAAAATTCAGCTGACATACAAAATAGTCAAGAAGTTCAATCTACTACAATATAGCTCTATTTACTAAAATTAATAATTTTCTATTTTTAGAGACTGATGGCACAACTTATTACCATGTGACAAACCTCTATTTCTCAAATAAATTATATTGTTAAAATATTTAATTATTTTAACTTAAAATGTATTTTGAAGTTATTTTTAAAAGTAATTGAGACAGCTTACCTAAAATAATTTGGCCTGACAGATCTTATACTAAAAGAAATATCCTAATAAGGTTTATTTTTATTTGCATTTTTTAAAATTTCAAGTAGTTTGTGACCAAAAAGAATTTTCCTTCCTTAACTTATATTACTTTCTAGTGTCTTTCAATTTAACAACAGAAACAATAATTATGATAATGGTTCTCAATAAATTCTGGTTACTATGTGCCAAGCACTTTACAGAAATTATCATATAAATTTCCTCAAAGGCCCCAAAAGGTAGGTACTACTAGTAGGCCTATTTTACAGATGAAGAGGCTCAGAGAAACTAAGTAACTCGTCAGGATCACAGAGCTAATAAACGTAGGAGCTAGAATCTGAACCCAGGCAGTTCAACAGAAAAATCTATGCCCTTAATTATTTCAAACATTGTCTCTTTCTTTGTGTTCTTAATTGCTATCTGATAAAGTCTAAAGAAAAGTAATTGATTTTCACTTACTTTTTCTTAATCTGACATGGTTGTAAGCATAAACTATACTAAAAGTGATACTGTCATCGATATACTCTGAGAATTTAGTCACCTTAAAACTAGATTAAAAACTTCCCATAATTAATTTTTAACATATCACAATGTCCCTTTAGTTATTCTAGAGCTACAACCTGGACCTACTAGAACAAATAGGAAACCTAAGCTAATAAAATGTTCCCTGTTATTTGAGGAATACTGATATTGAAATGAAAGGTTCAAAGCATGTGAAGTAGTTAAAATAATGCTTGGAAGTAGCAACACTAATGTTGGCCATGGTTATTATTTAATGAATCTAGATCTACAAACGAAAGGCATAGAAAGTCCACAAAATGAATAATCTTATTCATTTTAACTTAACTAGGATGTTTTCCATTCACAATATTCCAAAGTCTTTACTTGTTTGATAATATTTTTAAAATGCAACCAAAATATTAGCTGGGAGTAGTGGTGCATGCCTATAATCTCAGCTACTCAGAGGCTGAGGCAGAAGAATCGCCTGAGCCTAGCGGGACGAGACTGCAGTGAGTGTGATTGCATCATTGCACTCCAGCCTGGGTGACAGATTGAGACTCCACTCAAAAAGAAAAAAAAAATGCTACATGAAGTGCTGTAAATGATTATGTTTCAAGTCCTCAACCCAGTTCTCTCATTTCTCTGAATGGAACTAAATTATTTTTATGGTACTGTGACAGACCACTAAAAGAAGTCTGCTCCTGAAAGCATCCCTTCATCCAATTCCTTGGCTTTGGAACCAGGTGAGTCTGGATTTGACTCTTAGCTGCATCACTGTCTAATTTGTGTGCCTCAATGTTCTCATCTGTAAAATCAGGATATCATTGCTCATAAGATTACTGGAAGGAATGAATAAGACAATGTAAATAAAATGCCTAACTTGGTGCCTGGCAAATGTTAGATGCTAAAAAATATTTGCTGTCTTTCAACTTCTATACCAAGTGTGCTAACTCTTTCCTATTCCTAGAAAGCTCATCTCCAGGCAGCAGTATACATTCAGATTTCCACTCAAGCTTTTTTCTTATCGATCCTATCTAATACAACACATATCTACACATGCATACACCCCATCATTCTCTAGTTGCTTACTTTGCCTAGTTTTTCTTTGAGGGATTTATAAGTCTTACATGTTATATATTTATTGATTAGTTTACTCCTTTCTCTTCTAGTGAGCATAAAGTCTAAGAGGCTAGCAGCTTTGTTTTACTCATAGTTTTATTATTAGCATCTAGAATAGTGCCAGACACATGGCAAATACTCAGTAAATATTTGTTGAATGAGTAAACTTTCCCCTAGATAACACAAGAAAAAATGTTCTCCTTTTTTTGTCATTATAACTGTAAGCCCTAAATTTATCCTAATGACAGTTGGCATTTTCTGATATTACTAATGATTCATCTCTAATCAAAGAAGTCTGTTACAAATGTAAAACTTTGCCAATATCTTCTAAAACAATGATTCTGAATAGGAGTGGCATCCCACCCTAAAAATTGCTTTGGATATTTGATAGACAACATATTGTATAACAGTATAGTCATACCAGAATATCTGCATGGTGAATTCATTATTTTATTATAAGTTATGCTTATTCCTTCTTTATATTTAAAACATACATAAGTGTAGGGGGATTGTATTAGCTATGAATTTCACTTTAAGTACGGTAATAGGGGCTTTTCATAAAATTTATTACAGAAAGGGGATTTGGGATCTGATAAGGCTGAGAACTCTAAAGTCACACACACACAAAAAAGCCTTTTAACATAACATTTCTAATAAATTTCTATACATGATGAAGACTCAGCAAACTAGGATCAGAAGGCAAATTATTTAATCTTACAAAGATTATTTCTGGAAGAATTCATAGCAAATATCCTATTTAATAGAGAAATATTGCCAACATTCTCTTGGAGAAGAAAAATGAGACAAAGAAACCTACTATCAATACTTCTATTTAGCATCATATTAGTCTTAGCTTGTGCAACAAAGCAGTCTTAGCTTGTGCAACAAAGTAGGAAAAAGAAGCAATAAGCATAAATATTAGAAATAAAAGTGCAAACCTGTGCATAGAAAATCTTTAAAAACAGAGGAACTACAAGAATTCATGAGAGAATTCAGCAATGTTGTTGGTTATAAGGACAACAAGTAAGAGTAAATTCTATTTATTTGTTTATACCAGCAAACAAATATAAAACAAAATTTATAATGGCATTTAAAAACTTCAAACACCCAAGCATAATCTAACAAACTACGCATTAAGTCCTCTATACTGAGAATCATTATTGAAGGAAATAACCATTGATTTTTATATAAATTATCCTCATAGCAAAATTAGTTCTAGTCAATGATAGGACCTTGTAGATGACAAGACTGCAAGGCTGACTAAGAACATTACAATACAAAGACTTTATTCTTTCAATTTCTCAGGTCATGAACCTTGGAGTCATCCTTAATTCCCTTCTTTCGTATGTCACACATGATCCATTGTATCATGTTAGCTCCTTGGCCAAAACCTATCCAGAATCTGATCACTTCTCACTACCTCCACCTTGATCTAAGCCACCATCATGGATTACTGCAAGGATTACCTTCGAACTGGTATGCCATCTTGTTCTCACTCTGAAAGCAGCCTCTTTCTCTTTTATATGAATGTCCTACTCTAAGAAAATTTGGGAAGCATGAGTTAGGCAAATTTAGTGTTTAGCCTTAGGAACAAAACTACACGATCTTCTCAGCATGCTTTTAAAGCTTCTGTCTTGCCAGAAGAGAGGCTATGTTGGTGTATCTGAGTCTAGCTCAGCTAGGGCGTACTATACAAAGGCAAAAGCTTCACAGTAATAAAGTGCGAGCATTTGTTTGGTCTTTGTCTCTATGTATTAATTTCTTTTAGATGCCTGAGGAATGAGGAAAAAGTATAGCAGCAAATGCTGTGTCAGGTCAGGATTCAGGAATCTGAGATTCAAATACCAACTAATGACGATGATAACGACGTTGGTTATAATAACCATGAAGGACACTTCTATGTTTAAGGCACTGGGCTAATCACATTACATGGGTTATTTTCTTTAATTTAACAACCTGAAGAAGTCTTATGATTATCATTTTCATTTTATAAACAGATTCAGTCTTTGGCCTGACCACTTGAATGCGCCCAATCTTGTATGATCTCGGAAGAAACAGATTCAGAGACTAAATAATTTGCTAAAATTCACACATCAAAACTTGGAATATGAATTCATTAGTGAATCTGAAACGGATTATAAATGTTCTGATAAGAATGAAAGAACTACAGAAGTGAGCTTGTGCTCTTCTATCTAGTTCTCTGCTTGGCCCCTTTTCTCCCTCCCTCTACCTCTGGCCCATGGACTTAGCTCTGGTATCAGGTAGTACTCAAGCACATTTTTGTGTGTGATCAGAAATAGGTATCTGATCAAACGCACCCACAGAGGGTTACCTTCTGCCCTTCTTTCCCTGTAGCCCCTGGGAATGACCTATGGTTGGATAATCTCCTTAAAGTGTATTTTATAGTCCCTTGCCATCCCATTATTGGTTTGGTTCAGATTATCAGCATCTCTTTGTGACATTTATGATAAAATTCTTATTTTGTAGCAAACAATGATAACAGCAAACACTTACATAGTACTTTCCGTGTGCAGGCATTGCACTAAGTGCTTTACATATGTAATCCTCATGATAATTCTCTGAGATAGGTATTATTTGTATCTTCAGTTCAGATGGGGAAACTAAGGCATAAAGACGCCATGGAATTTGTCACACAATTAACTATTAAGATGTGGAAATGAAAACCCAGGTGATCTGGCTCTAGATTCCCTGCTCATAGTCATCACACTTACCGCCTCTCAAGAAATTTTTATGACCAGAGTTGTTGGTCATAATATAAAACAATCTAGAATATGGATAACTAAAGTCCCAGAAAGAAAAGCACAGAAAAAAAATGTTAAGTGATAATGGGTGAGAATTTCTTGAAAACAATGAAGAATATCAAACCACAGATTTAAGAACTTCATGCAGGATAATTCCTAGATATGTTAGTCAAATTGCTAAAACCAAAGATAAAATCTTGATGGCAACCAGAGAAGAAATATACTTTACATACAAAGGAACAAGGGAAAAAAATTAAAGAACGAGGATGAAAAACAGAGAACATCAACATCCCCATCCCCAACACAAAACTAAGGCAGAGTAACAAACAGCAGCAGTCCATCCCAGACGGCTGCAAGAGTGTAGACAGAGAACCATGGTTGTGACTCAGTTATACAAGGATGAATGAAAGCAGAGGGTGGAGCAATAACGCGGAGAAAACTCTCCAGCACCTAGGTCACTGTACTGAGGCAAAATCCAGAAGGCAACAGCAGCCTAGCCAGAGGAATTTGAAAGCTATGGTGCACTGACAGTAACCACAGCAATAATGAAACCCAGGCCCAGCTCAGCTTCTGACCAAATGGACTCAACCTCTCATAATAATGGCATAAATACTGTTTATCTCAGTCTCTATAGTTCTACACAAGATGACTGTCATATAATAAACAATGAGAAGACACACATACAAGCAAGAAAAAAGTTATCCATTTTCAAGTGACAAAGAAATGAGCAGAACCAGACTCCAAGACGATACTAATTTGGAACTATCAGATACAGACTTGGAAAGAACTATGCATAGTATGTTAAAGAACCAAAAGAAAAAGGTGGCTAACACACCTAAAGAGATGGAGAATTTCATCAGAGAGGTGGATCTATAAGACAAAATAAAATAGAAAGGCTAACTAAAAAAGGCGTTTATTAGAGATGAAAAATTCCTTCAACAAGCTCATCAACTGACTAGACAGAGATGAGAAAAAAAAAATCAGTAACCCTGAAGATAAATCAACAGAAACTACCAAACCAACAGATAAAGAAGAAAAAAAAAAAAAGAGGAGTGAAATAAGAATAATACAACATGCAAGAGTTGTTGGTCATAATATAAAACAACCTAGCATATGGATAATGAAAGTCCCAGAAAGAGAGAATGGCTTAGAAACAAATATGTTAAGTGATAATGAGTGAGAATTTCTTGAAAACAAGGAAGAACATCAAACCACAGATTTAAGAACTTCAAGTAGGATAATTCCTAGATAAATTAGTCAAATTGCTAAAACCAAAGATAAAATCTTGAAGGCAACCGGAGAAGAAATATACTTTACATACATAGGAAAAAATTAAAGCAGACCTCTTATGGATAACTACACAAGCCAGAGGACAATGAAGTGACATCTTTAAAGTATTAAAAGAAAAAAAGGCAAAGTGCAGTGGCTCATGTGTGTAATCCCAGCACTTTGCGGGGCTGAGGCCAGGAATTCAAGACCAGCCTGTGCAACATAAGCAAGACCCCATCTCCATCTCTACCAAAAAAAAAAAAAAAAATTAGACATCATGGCATGCCTGTAGTTCTAGCTACTCAGAAGGCTAAGGCAGGAGAATCCCTTGAACCCAAGAGATTAAGGTTGTGTCAGTGAGTCACAACCCTGCCACTGTACTCTAGCCTGAGCAACAAAAGAAATCTTGTCTGAAAAAAAAAAAAGTCAATCCAGACTTACATAGAGAGTACAAAAAAAGCTTTCAAAAATGAAATCTAAATACTTTTTCAGATCAGAAAAGAGGCAAGAGAAGTCCCTGCCAACAGGGAAAAGAAATATTAGAGAAGTTCTTCAGGCAGAAGAAATGACTACAGACTCTTGGGACTCAAAGAACACAGCCACTTTGGAAAACAGTTTGGCAGTTTCTTACATAATTACACATACACTTACTACACGACCCAGCAATCTCATTCCTAGGCATTTGCCTAAGAGAAATAAAAATACATATTACCACAAGGAAATCTGTACACAAATGATTATAGAGGTTTTATTCACAACTGCCAAATTTAGAAATATTCAAATACTTAACAACTAGTGAATGAAAAACTGTGGTATAGCCACACAATGAACTACCACTCAGCAATAAAAAAAGAACTGCTGATACGTGCCACAAGAGGGATGACTCTCAATAGTATTATGCTAGATGGAAGAAGCCAGACAAGACTAAACTGAGGGAAAGAGATCACTGTTGCCAGCAGCTGGAGAGAAGTGCTGACGGTGAGGGAGATTGAACACTGGGTCATGAGGGAACTTCTTATGGTTATGGAAATATCTTAATTGTGGTAAAAGTTACAAGACTACATATATTCGTCAACATTCATAAAATTATACACCTAATAAGAGTAAATTTTACTTTATGTATAAATTATACCTTCTTAACCTGACTAAAGAAAAAAATCTTAGTGACACCAATTCAATGTGATTAAGGTACTATAAGTATCTTCTCACAAATTTTAGATATAAAGATACAACTTATTATTTTTAACAAAATAAAAGTACACTAGTCACACTGCAACAAATTTATTTCTTCAAAAATTTCTGTATTAGCTGATTATCTTTAAAGCAAAAATATTTTGATATTTTATAGCATATTAATGAAAGTCAGAGAAGCATATATCAAAGCACATAATACCAACACTATATATTACCAGACTAGCAAACTACATAGTTGGATCTCAACCATTAAAAGTTGTGTAAGAACAACTAAACTTTTATTTAGGTAAAATGCTGATTAAAGGGCCAAGGAAGGTTAATGGGATTCTGGCACACTATACTCTCTATTTAGTATGCCAATCTAGTGTTAGTATTATGTGTATCACATTTTCTTTATCCATTCATCCATTGAGGAACACTTAAGTTGATTCAGTATCTTGACTATTGTAAATAATGCTGAAATAAACATGGGAGTGCAGATTCCTCTTTGACAGCAATTTCAATTTCTTTGGATACATATCCAGAAGTGGGATTGCTGGATTGTATGATAATACTATTTTTAGTTTTTTGAGGCACCTCCACATTATTTTCCAAAATGGTTGTACAAATTTACATTCTAACCAAGAGCGGACAAAAGTTCCCTTTTTTTCCACATCCTCAATAACACCATTAGTCTTTTTGATAAAGCCATTCTAACTGGTGTGAGGTGACATCTCATGGTGGTTTTAATTTACATTTCCCTGATGATTAGAGATGATGAACATTTTTTCATATTCATTGGCCATTTGTATCTCCTTTAAGAAATGTCTGTTCATATCCTTTGCCCATTTTTAAAGTCAGGTTGTTTTCTTGCTATTAAGTTGAGTTTCTTATATATTTTGAATATTGGTCCCTTATCAGAGTATGGTTAGCAAATATAGGCTGCCTCTTCACTCTATTGTTTCCTTTGCTGTCCAGATGCTTTTCATTTTGATGCACTGCTGTTGGTCTAGTTTTGCATTTGTTGCCTGTGCTTCTGGAGGCCTATCCAAGAAATCATGTATTGCCCAGACCAATGATGTGGAGCTTGTCTCCTGTTTTCTTCTACTAACTTCACAGTTTCAGGTCTTTTCAGTTTCAGTCTTTTATCTCTTTTGAGTTGATTTTTGTGAAACAAGAGCTCAATTTCACTCTTCTGCATGTGGATATCCAGTTTTCCCAACACCATTTATTCAAGAGACTGTCCTTTCCCCATTGTGTGTTTTTGGCAACTATGCAAAAATCATTTCACAGTAAACACCTGGGTTTATTTCTGGGTTTCCTATCCTGTTCCATTGGTTGATAAGTCTGTTTTAATGCAAGTACAGTGTTGTTTGACTATAATAACTTTATATTTTGATATCAGGGAGTGTGATGCCTCCAGTTTTGTTATTTTTGCTTGATTGCCCTGGCTACTCAGGTCTTTTTTGGTTCTATACAAATTTTTAGAAATGTTTTTTTCTATCTCTGTGAAAAATGACACTGGAGTCTTGATAGAAATCTGTATACAGTTTTGGGTAATATAAACATTTTAACAATATTAATTAATCCAATCCATGAACATGGCATATCTTTCCATTTATTTGTCTTCTTCAATTCCTTTCATTCATCAATGTTTTATAGTTCAGTGTTCAGATCTTTCTACCTCTTTGGTTAAATTTACTCTTAAGTATTTTACTTTTTTTGATGCTACTATCTTTGTATGTTGATTTTATAACCGGCAACTTTACTAAATTTGTTTATCAGTTCTAATAGTCTTTTGGTTGAGTCATAAGTGTTTTCTAAATATAAGATTATATCACCAGCAAATAGAGACAATTTCACTTCTCCTTTCCTATATGTATAACTTTTATTTCTTTTTCTTGTCTAATTACTCTAGCTAGGTACTATGCTGAATAGAAGTGGCAAGAGTGGGCATCCTTGTCTTGTTCCTGATATTACAGGAAAAGCTTTCAACTTTCATCACTGAGTATGTTAACTGTAGGTTTGTCATATATGGTCTTTATTACACTGAGATATATTCCTTCTATACTTATTTTTTGAGCTTTTATCAAGAAAAAATTATGTCCAGTGTTTTCCTGCATCTATTGAGAGGCTAATGCAGTTTTTGTCCTTCATTATGTTAGTATGGTATAATACATTTATTGCTGAACCATTCTTGTATCCCTGGTATAAATCACATTTGATCATTTTTAATGTTCTATTGAGTTCAGTTTGCTAGTATTTTATTGAGACTTTACGCATCTGTTTATCAGGAATACTGGCCTGTAGTTTTCATTTCTTGAAGCATACTTATCTGGCTTTGGTATCAGGGTAATGCTGGCCTCATAAAATATGTTTGGAAGCATTCCCTCCTCAATTTTTTAGAAGAGTCTGAGAAGGATAGGTATTAGTTCTTCTTTGTATGTTTGGTATAATTCAGCAGTAAAGTCATCAGGTCCTGGGCTTTAATAGATTTTTTAGTACTGACTTGATCTTATTACTCATTACTGGTCTCTGTTATTTCTGTTCTGGTCTCTGTCATTTCCCTCCTTCTGTTAAGTTTGGGTTTACTTTGTTCTATTTTTATTTTTTCCCTTAGTTCCTGAAGGGAACATCAGGTTGTTAGATCTTTCTTGTTTTATTGCATTTACTGCTATAAATTTCCCTTTCAGGACTGTTTTTGCTGCATCCTGTAAGTTTTGGTGTATTATATTTCCATTTTCATTTGTCTCAAAATATTTTAAAATTTCCCTTTTAATTTCTTCTTTGACCCATTGGTTGAAGAGGCACATTGCTTAATGTCCACATATTTGCGAATTTTCCAAGATTCCTCATTATTTGATTTTTTTGTTTCATGTCATTGTGGTCAGAAAATATACTCAATATGATTTCAGTCCTCTTAAATTTGTTAAGACTTGTTTTGTCGCCTAACATATGATCTATCCTGGATAATTCTGTGTGCACTGAAGAAGAGTGTTTATTTTGTATTTTGTTGTATTGGAATGTTCTATAAGTATCTGTTAGGTTCATTTGGTCTAAAGTATGTTCAAGTCCACTATTTCCATAATGATTTTCTGTCTAGATGATTTTTCTAGTTACAAGTGAGGTACTGGGGTACTGAAGTCTCCTACCATTATTATATTGCAGTCTCTCTTCAGATCTATTAATATTCGTTTTATATATTTAGGTGCTTCAATGTTGACTGCATTTATATTTACAACTGTTACAAGTTCTTGATAAACTGACCCCTTTTACCACTATATTATGACCTTATTTGTCTATTTTTACAGTTTTGACTTAAAATCTATTTTGTCTGACATAACCACAGCTCTCTCTGCCTAATCTCTTCTTGAAATATGCTGTTTTATTAAGCTGGAACCCTTAGTTGGGTATATATTCAACTGTGTATTTGTCTTTGTTATTTTTCATTCTCTTTACCTAATCTATTTTTTATTTTTAATGTTTAAAATACTCATACAGAATTCATGTATATTTAAAGTTTAAATAATGACACCTATGTGCACACTACAAAGCTTAAGAAAGACAGCATTATTTGAAAACCCCATGCATTCCTCTGTGACTATACCCACTCCTCCTCCTCCCACAAGGAATCATTATTCTAAAAATTTGTGTTTCATTGCTTTTACTTTTAGATTTTACCATGTCATATGGCTCTCCCAATGCTTATTTTGTCTTAAATGCTATTGCATTTTCTATAAAAGAAATCAAATCATAAGTTTCTTCTGTAACTTGCTTTTTTCACTCAAAAATACTCCTTTTGATATTTTTTCATGCTGTAGGATATAGCTGTGGTTTATTTATACTGTAGAGAAGCCCATTAAATAAAATATCTCAATACCTAACCTACGTTTCATGTTTTCCTCCTGATAACTCTATCCTTTCTCACATCCCTAACTATAGTAGAATTTCAGAAATATCCTATAAAATTTTTAAGTATTAAAAAATTTAAGTGTTTAACCGGAGAACAATTTTTCTCAGCCATTCTTCCCTTCAAGCTATTCCCACATCTATTTAAACAAATTGTACAATTATGTAATTTAAATATTTGTAGGCCACTACAATATGAATGCAAAAAAAGTTGTTTCTATGAAAACAAAGCTGAATATTTTAGAAAAGTACACTAAGTCAAATTGCTGAATTAACTGAGAAAAAGCAATTGGTAAGAATGGGTTTAAAAGTTTTTCATAAAAACCTAATAAACTTCAGTCCTCAAATTTCTTTGGAAGAGAATTTAAATTGCCAGCACACTTTAAGGAAATCAAAATAATACATTTTGGGCAGTGAAAGAAAGAGTGTCAGGTGCTCTTAAAGAAAAGGTTTTTTTAGCCGGGCTCGGTGGCTCAGCCTGTAATCCCGCACTTTGGGAGGCTGAGGTGAGTGGATTGCCTGAGCCCGCGGGTTCGAGACCCGCCTGGGCAAGCAAGATCTCATCTCTACAATAAATCAAAAAATTAGCCGGGCATGGTAGCGCGCGCCTGTAGTTCCAGCTACTTGGAAGGCTGAGGCGGAAGGATCGCCGGAGCCCAGCAGGTCGAGGCTGCGGTGGCCGGGAGCGGCCACTGCACTCCAGTCTGGAAGACAGAGTGAGACTCCAACTCAAAAAAAAAAAAAAAAAGAAAAAAAGAAAAACAATTTAGTTACTTTAAAAGGTGATTTTTAACAGAATACAAACAACGTAGAAACACATCATACCAGTAAAATAAAATAAGACTGATTTTCTGCTATCTACTCATCACGTTGGTTAAAGTTAAAATGCAAAATAATATATCATCAAGGCTTTTAGAAAATGGGTGTGTGCACACGCGCGCGCGCGCGCATACACACACACACACACACACACACACACATTTTTTTAAACATATCCTGTCTCCAGATGCACATATCCTTGATAGGAGTGAAAATCTAAATTCTTACCAAGTTTTTGGAAGGCAATGTGTAATATCTATTACATCTTAATTCACTTTTCAGAAATTTATTCTATAGAAAAACTTATACACGTACAGTCATAAGTAATGTATGGATTCAGCATGGTGGCTCAATCCCGTTATCCTAGCACATTGGAAGGGTGAGGAGAGAGAATTGCTTGAGGCCAGGAGTTTGAGACCAGCCTGGGCAACATAGTGAGACATCATCTCTACGTTAAAAAATAATAATAATAAGTAATGTATGGGTGCAAGAATGTTTCCTGTACCAAGAACAAAAAGACCAAAATAAAACTAGGCCAGTCCCTAGTTCTGTTGCTTTCTTTGAGCAAGGTATAATTGATTAAGTTTACATTCAACAAATTACAATTCTGTCTTTCAGAAATTGCACCCAATTTACTTTGATTGGAGCCTAAGGCATTTCTAAACTCTTCAGTCACATTTTCCCAAAGATATCTCAGTTTGTTTCCTCATTCCCTGTGTATGTTTTGCTATTTTAACTCTAAAAGGGCAATCTTATTTTCTAGGACCCGTGCGATAGCAATTAGAAAATTGGTAAAATGCCACGTGAATTCAAGATATTATCAACTTTCCTTTCCCACCTTTGAGTTGAAAGGGCTGCTGCTCTCATGAACTCACAGGGAAGTCACCAAGGCAGAAGAATCCGGTGGAAGGGATGGAGGAGGGGGATGTGGAGGAGAAGGAACCAAAATATGCCTTACTAGTAAGTGCCTGTCACCATAAAAAGCAGTGAATTGCACCGTGGGCTGTTTCACTCCCCAGAGACATTTGGCCATATCTGGGGACATTTCTGGTTGTCACAACGAGGAGGCTGTTACTGGCACCTAGTGGGTAGAGGCCAGGGATGCTGCTAAATATCCCAGATGCACAGGACAGCTTCACACAACAAAGAACTATCCAGCCCATAATATCAATAGCCGCAAGGTTGAGGATTGATATAAAACACCTTGTGGATTATTTTATTAATAGTTGCAACAACTCTATGAGGTGAGGTGAGGGCAATAGAAAATCTCTTATCAGACGTTCACTAAATCAACTCACCAGCTCAGTTAACTGGTGTTCTCTGTTCCCTCCATAAGATACATGGAGTGACAGTCCACAGCACACAAGATGCTCAACCTGGTCAGAGAATGTTTGTGCACTTCTGCCCCATCGATACAGTTGTACTTACCGAGTTGCTTTTGTTGCTGGGCCTTGTCATTTTCTTATTACTGTAACTATGTAATTTAGTCACATAGTACAAAAATCAAAGTTACTCAATTTTGGCACTGACACAAATCAATGAAATATGAGTGCAGGTCAGGCATGGCGGCTCACGCCTATAATCTTAGCACTTTGGGAGGCTGAGGGGAGAGGATTGTCTGAGCTCGAGTCCAGGCAACTTGGTGAGACCTCATCTCTACACTAAATCAAAAAATTAGCCAGGTGTGGTGGCGTGTACCTGTAGTTCCTGCTAATTGGAAGGCTGAGGTGGAAGGATCACCTGAGCACAGTAAGTTGAGGCTGTGGTGGCCGTGAGCATGCCACTGCACTCCAGCCCGGGCAATAAGGTGAGAGACTCCAACTCAAAAAAAAAAAAGGAAAAAAAAGAAATATGAGCGCAAAGATGAAGGGCGTTGGTTCCAGGGTAGCTGACATGACAGAGTCCAGCTATAGCCTCACAAACCTGTATCCTCTAATTTCTGGGCACACACTTGGACTATGTTTTCCAGAACTCTTTGCATTGGATGGGAATAAGTTTTTACTTCTCAACGAGGAAATGGAGCAGAAGGAGTATGCTTCCATTTCTTACATCCTAGGCTGAGGTACTTAAGAAGTGGATGTGCCTTCATCATCCTCCCTCTCTCTTTCCCCTTCTGCTTGATGCATCCAAAGCAGTGACCTTGAAAGCCATATATGGAAGGTTGCAGAGCCAAAACGGAGGGGCCTGCGTCCCTGAACCCTGCTTGGAAGAAAGCCACTGACCAATAAAGAACACCTGCTTTGGGCTTTATGTGAACAAGAAGCTTCTATTGTTCTTGAATCATTATACATTTTTGGTTTGATTGTTAGAGCAGATACTGTTTCCTTAACTAATACAATGGGGTTGAAAGCTTTGGAAATACTTGAGTGAGTCCTTCAAATTTTGCAGTTAAATTAGGTGTGGGAGAGACAATGGTAAAATACTGGGCACAAAGTCATAAACATCTACAAGAATTTTATGGTCATATTTATTGTGAAAATTCTTTAAGCTTTGGGCCGGGCTTGGTGGCTCATACCTCTAATCCCAGCACATTGGGAGGCCGAGGTGAGGGGATTGCCTGAGCCCATGGGTTTGAGACTAGCCTGGGTAACTTGGTGAGACCTCATCTCTACAATAAAAATAAAAAAATTAGCCAGACACGGTGGCGTGTGCCTGTAGTTCCAGCTACTTGAAAGGCTGAGGCAGAAGGATCACCTGAGCACAGCAGGTCGAGGCTGCAGTGGCCGTGAGCATGCCACTGTACTCCAGCCTGGGTGACAGTGAGACTCCAACTCAAAAAAAAAAAGTTCTTTAAGCTTTTGCTCCATCTTGAAGAAATCACTGAGTATTTGGCATGGCTCATGCAAATAAATCATCTTGAAAACGAGCAAGCAAACCCAAGAGGCCTATCCTTACATCAAAAGATTGACCTTTATACATGTACATTTAGCTATTTTAAGTTGAAGCTAAATGTCTAAGGTAAATAAATATAAGCCAGGTGCGGTGGCTCATGCCTGTAATCCCAGCACTTTGGGAGGTGGAGGCAAGAGGATTGCCTGAGCCCAGGGGTTCGAGACCAGCCTGGGAAACTTGGCGAGACCTCATCTCTATTATAAATCGAAAATTAGCCAGGCATGGTAGTGTGTGCCTGTAGTCCCAGTTACTTGGAAGGCTGAAGCGAAATGATCTCCTGAGCTCAGTAGGTCAAGGCTGCGGTAGCCATGATCATTCCACTGTATTCTAGCCTGGGAGACAGAGTGAGACTCTGGCTATAAAAAAAAAAAAAAAGTAAATATATATCATTTTTTATGCTATCTTGCTTTTGCTGAATTTCTAAGACAGCCTACTTACTACCAGTCCCTCACTGAATGAGGGACCTTCCAGTGTTCTACCATTTTACAAACCGGGGTTTCAGAAGGCATGGTGACTTTCCCAAATCACATGGCTAGCAAGTGGTAGAACCAGAACTAGACTCCCACCACTCCACTGCACCCCATGGTGGCTGTTCCTCCTCTTAGAAGCTCTGGGAGTGCTGAGCCCAACAGAGGCCATGATTTCTGTATCTGGTAGAGAAGCGGGTTCTGGCTTCCAGAGCCTTGTTACAAACAATGGTTTTTACAAACAAATGCTCCCATGGAAGTTGCTCATTTGGCAAATGCTTTAGTTGACAGGGGTGTTTAACTGCATGAAAAATAGAGCCAAGCAGCACAGACCCTGAGTCTGTATCAGTCTTGCTCACAGTGCCCAGTGATGCTGCAGCCACTCATCCTGGGGAAATGTTCTAGGTCTCAGGCTCCCTCTCGCTGACACAGAACTTTCTTTATGGTTCACAAGCAGATTTAGCATACGTTATCTTGTCTGAGTCTCTCAACTACCCTGTAAGGTAAGCAGGGCAGATTTAACAGAAAATTGAAGTCGACAGGGTTTAAGTAATTTCCTGAAGTTTCATGTCTACTGTGTTGCAGGGATCGAGATGAGATATAAGCCCAGGTCTCGTACTTCCCAGTTCTGTATTTCTTCTGCCACACCGTGTGACCTTTTGCTACCACATCAAGTCCCATCGCCCCAAAGTCCTGGGCTTCTTCAGCGGAGGCAGCCTGGAGCCCCGCTGAGAGCACCTTCAGAGGTGGCCAGTCCTGGTTTGAGTCAGGGCTCTGACTCTTGTGGCCTGAGTTGCAGTTTTTTGATCTTTTGCATGGAAGTCACTAACCAGATCGGCCCATTCATGAGTGGTAAAGATTGTGTAAACATTTGGTAAAAGTCGTGATTTTCAGTGCCTGGCTTGTAGTAGATGTTCAATTGCTGTCACCCTCACCCATATGCTCGTTGCACTTGGTGCTGTGTTTGTTTATACCTGAGTGCTGATATCTGTGTCTGCACCTGTGCCTTGCTTTCCGCCCTTACAACTGACTAAACGGGACTTTCTCTGCCTGACTAGAAGCTTCCCAAGAACAGGGTCCATGAGTCTTTCATAAAAAATGCACCAGCCATGATGGCTCACACCTGTAATTCCAGCACTTTGGGAGGCTGAAGTGAGAGGATTGCTAGAGCTCAAGAGTTCAAGACCCACCTGGGCATCACAGTAAAACCCCATCTCTAAAAAAAATTAAGAAATTACCCAGGCATGGTGGTATGCGCCTGTAGTCCCAGTTGCTCGGGAGGCTCAGGTAGGAGGACCACTTGAAACCAGGATTTGAGGCTGCAGTGAGGTATGATTGTGCCACTGCACTCCAAAGACAGTTCAACACATTTAGGCTAGGCATGGTGGCTCACATCTTAATCCCAGTATATTGGGAGGCCAAGGCAGGATGATTGCTTGAGCCCAGGAATTTGAGACAAGTCTGGGTGACATAGAGAGACTTTGTCTCAATTCTTTTCTATTTCTTTTTTTTTTTATTTGGAATTTCATTCTTTTGTCCAAGCTGGAGTGTAAGGACACAATCATAGCCACCATAGCCTTGACCTGCTAGTCTCAAGTGATCCTTCTGTCTTAACCTTCCAGGTAGCTGGGACTACAGGCATGTTCCACCATGCCTGGCTAAGTTTTTGATTTACAGTAGAGACAAGATCTTGCCATGTTGTCAAGGCTGGTCTCAAACTCCTGGGCTCAGGCAATCCTCTCTCAGCCTCCCAAAGTGCTGGGATTATAGGTGTGAGCCACCAAACTCGGCCTCTGTCTCTATTAATAAAGAAAAAAGTAAAAAATAAAAAAAGGAAAAATGCTAGGAGGTACCTTCTGTCTTTGACCAGGAGCCAGGAAATCTGGACTTTAACCTTGTGTTACTTTTTCCCTCTGAGCCTCAATTTCCCATTTGTTTGACTAGATGATCTCTGAGGGCCTTTTGAATGATGCTATTCTATGGTTTCTAGATCTCTCACATGAGTCTGGAAGTTCTCTGAAGCTAAAGGAACTGTGACTCCTTTACCCCCTGGATATTTCCCACCTCCAGCCCAGTGCCTCAGAAAGGGTTCTGCATATTCATAAATGTTTAGGTGCACAGCACTGTGTGCCAAGCATGGTGCTACCATCTCGGGAGAGATATAAGAAACAGAAAACACTTCTGTTCCCCAGGAGTTCTGCCTGCCAGAGACACTGAAGAGACAATACAACCATACATGAAAAGACTGAGGATCCTAGGCCAGGTGTGGTGGCTCATGCCTGTAATTCCAATACTTCTGAGTAGGAGAAGGGCTTGAGGCCAGGAATTGGAGACCAGCCTAGGCAACACAGCAGGATTCCGTCTCTACAAAAAATACAAAAATTAGCTGAGGATGGTGGCTTACACCTGTAGTCCCAACTACTTGGGAGGCTGAAGTAAAGGATCACTTCAACCCAGGAGTTCAAGGTTATAGTGAGCTGTGATCACACCACTGTACTCCAGACTGGATGGCAAAGCTAAACCCTGTCTCTAAAACAAACAAACAAGTGAAAAAAGAACCTCAGGTTCCTGGTTCAAGCCCTGGGCATCTCTCAATTGGAGAAATACAGACAACCTCTTAACAGACCTTCTTATTTCTAGCACCTTCCCTTGCTAACTCGTTTCCCACATGGCTGCCAGATATAAAGAAATCCAAACCTGATCAGATCATTCAACCTGCTTCAAACCCTTCACTGACTCCCTCTGTCTTTCTAGTGAAAGACTGAACCCGTTAGCATGGCTTTGTTCCTCGGCCTCTGCCTGGCTGGCAGGGCTCCATCACGATCACTCCTCATGTGCACCCTAGACTCTGGGCATGTGGAACATGTCCTCTCATCCCTGCCCTAGCATGCCCCTTCAGCCTCTGCAACAACTGTGGCTTGCTTGACCAGCTCAGGTACAATCAGATCACATCTCTCTTACTTATCTCATTTCAACATTTGAGCCTGAGGTGCCCTTATCAGTACGACTTTCAGAATCTTCTTTTTAAGGCCTCCCAAACCCACTACTCTATGGTACACAATTGCCTAACAGCCTGGGGTTTGCTTAACCCAAAGAGAATCGAGTGTGAGGAAAGGCAAAGGAGAGAAGAGAACAGAGTCATGCAAAATGAATCAGGCAGGTTTCTTGGAGAGAGAGGCTTTGCACCAGGATTTAGACATGCATGAGAACTTGGGCAGGTGGTTTGTGTTGGTACTGGGAATAAGAGAACCCCTGAGGTATAGGGACAATAGCTATGACAGAAAAGAAGCGGCATTCCTGGCTCAGGATTTGGTGACATTAAGTTGGTAAAGCTTTCAGAAGATGGATGAACTCATTCACTGCTGATCTTGCTTCAGATTGGTATAGTCCTTGAAAGCCACACACGTGCTCATGTCTTTGACAAGTAATCCTACACACGAAAACTTATAATTCAACACAACACCAAAAGATCTGAACAGTAATGTTCATAAAGGCACACACACACACACACATATATATATATATATATATATATATATATATATAAAATATATTTGTCAGAGTCTCACTCTGTCACCCAGCTGGAGTACAATGGCATGATCACAGCTTATTGCAGTCTTGACCTCCTAGGCTCAAGCGATCCTTCTGCCTCAGCCTTCAGAGTAGCTGGGACTATAGGCCACCATGCCTGGTCAGTTTTCTTATTTTTATTTTTTGTAGAGACAAGGTCTCGCTATGTTGAACAGGCTAGTCTTGAACTTCTGGGCTCAAGTGATCCTCCCACCTTGGCCTCCCAAGTGCTGGAATGACAGGTGTGAGCCTCTGCGCCCAGCCTTAGCATTCTTTACAGTAGCGAAAATTTGGAAGCTATCTAAAGCTCAGCAAGAGGAAATAGTTAAATAAAATATGAAATAGCCACATGAGAAAGTGTTAGAAAGATGTTACAAATGACACTTAAGATTTGTATTCTGGGCAACTTGGCAATACTTCCTCTCTACAATAAATAAAAAAATTAGCTGGGCATGGTGGCGCATGCCTGTAGTTCCAGTTACTTGGAAGACTGAGGTAGAAGGATCGCCTGAACCCAATAGATCGAGGCTGCGGTGGCTGTGAGTGTGCCACTGCCCTCCAGCCTGGGCGGCAGAGTGAGACTCCAATTCAAAAACAACAACAACAACAACAAAAAGCTGTATTATCCAAAAACCACTCAGCAGATTCTGATGGAGGGCTCTGTATTCAACTGCTACAGCTGACAGAAAGCTCACCAATGACCACAGACTGCGTATCTTAGTCTGGGGGCTACAGTTCTGTGATCCTGGAGATGGCAAGGATGGTTCCTCCTGGGGCCCCTCTCCTTGACTTGCAGGTGGCATCTCTTCCCTATGTCTTTACATGGTATTCCCTCTGTGTCTGTGTCCTAATCTCTTCTTTCTTAAAAAAGTATTTTATTTTTTAATTAAACATTTCTTTTTATTTTTTTTCACATTTGTAGAGATGGGGTCTGGCTATGTATCCAGGCAGGTCTTAAACTCCTGGCCTCACATGATCTTCCCATCTCAGCCTCCCAAAGTGCTGGGATGGCAGGAGTGAGCCACCATCTCACTCTTGTCTAATCTCCTCTTTTTATAAGGACACCAACAATGTTGAATTAGAACTCACTCTTATTACTTCATTGTAATTGAATCACCTCTTTCAAGGCCCTGTCTCCAAATACTGTCACATTCTGAGGTACTGTAGGTTAGGACTTCAGCATATGAACTTTGGGGGACATAGCCCAGCCAATAACAGGATTTTTAAAAAATCTGGGGCTGTGTTATGGGTTTAGGATGAAAAGGATCCAGCCACTGGTTGCCACACAGGTATGGACAAAGTAAAGGCTGTCTTTGATGAAAGGATAGACTCTGATATGGAAAGGAAGGGGTCTTCCGCAGTCTTTGCAAGAATAGTTAGGGTGAAGGCCAGAAGCAGGGCACAGATAGTACCTAGCATATGTGAAGTGGAACTTGGAGACTGTGGACACAGGATTAAGGACTGTCATCACAGAGTGTCTGTATGTTGTCGCCCACTTTCCTTTAACATTTATTCAGCTTGAAAATTTTCCTCCTCTGCTCCTGCACAAAAAATCATGCTGCCTTATGACTTTCTGATCACTCTTAGGTAAGTCTTTTGGGTCATGTTAAGTTATTGAACTCTGTCCCAATTTAGAAATTACAACGTCTAGCCTCACATAATAAAGCTTCCAAGTTAAGTTACAGCCCTATGCCTGGGCGGGCTTGTCACTAGTGGGATGTCTGGGGCAGGTGGCTGTGTGATGGGCTTCTCTTTTTAAGCCTACCTCTCCCTTCCACACCTCCTCCCTGACTCTGCCTCTCTCTCCCAACACTCCCGGATTGGGATAAAGATAAACCATTCTTGTGCGCACGTGATCTCCATGACTAGAACAGGCTTCTAGGCTCTTGGTTGGGAAGTGGCAACAGTCACTGGGCTGTAGGGGATAGAATGGCCTAGAACAGGCTCCTTGTCAACTGTGGACCAGTCAGCCAAAAGCAGAGAAGGTAGAGAGATGTCACTCAAGACCTTTAGTCTGCCAAGGAGATGACACAGCCTGGTGTGTGGTTTCTCAAATGGCCATCTTAACTTCAGCCTGCTCCCAATCATTCATTCTCTCATGACTGCAGCTAGCTCTTACGAGAACCTTTCAAGGAAAGAAGTCAAGTCAACTTCAGCAGAAACTGCAGTGGAAATTGATTGAGCTTCTGGGTCCACATTTAACTTGCCATTCTCCATGGAAGCAGTAGGAGACGTTAGAAGTGGTAATCCTTATGAAAGAGAGGCAAGGTCAGCCCTTTCTGAAGTCTAACAGCAGATGGGCACTGGGGCTTCGATCTACAGACCTCCAACCTGAGAGATGATGCATGACTCACTTGAAGGAGGCATTGTGGGGCTAAAAACAGGCATTGCTGCTGCACACCTCAGTTCTGATCCCATTTCTACATTAATTTGCTCTATGTCCTTGAACAAGTCATTTATCCTCTCTGGACCTTAGTTTTATTTTATCTAGCAGATAATAAATTTTTACTCGTGAGGTTGTCATGACAATTCCAACACATGAAATATACCAAAGCATCTACCCTGTACCTGGTACACGAAAGGTCTTTAATGTTATTTCCTTCCCCCTTTCCTGATTAATGCTGAAATACAGCTTTTTTTGGTCTGAATGAAAGACAACACTCATCTGAGATGTAGCAGAGCCAATTGCCCAGCAGTCGAGGCCATGTTTAGAGTTTCCAGGACCTGAGGGTCATGCAAGTAACACCAACACCATCGGGAAGGATGAAGTTAGGGTTATCAAGGCAGAGATGCTTCTCGAGCCTCCAGTTGCTGCTAGTGCTTTGGGCCGGCCCTGGTTAACAGAAGGCTCACCCTCCGAACACATGGAGGCTTGATAGGCATTGACTATGTCCTTGGAGTTGAGATCCTAGTGACCTTGCCAGGAAAGTACATTGCCTGTTTTCCTCTATCAGCCTCCAGCCAAGTGGCCAGTTTCCCATTGGACTTGTCACTGTTTCTCATGTTGGGTTCAGATGGGTGGGGATGCATTCTCTACTCTACCTGTTTCCATGAGAGATAACTTGTCCAGGGAAACACTCCTGGTCTCTCACCTTAGCAGAGGAGCAAGGGAGTGACGTACCTGATTAGCGAGCTTAAGGAAGGAGGTGAACATAGGTGGTGAGCCCTTACTGGATTCTACCTTGTGATCTGCACTCTGAACTGCTCCCTCTGCCATGTGGTAATCCGAGCAGAGATGCTCTGGCTTTCTGGAACAGGCTTGCTGTGTGGGGGTGGAAGGGGGCAAAGGATAATTTTCAAAGAAGTTAAAAAATTACTTTCATACAAATATAGAATGAATATGTTTCAAAAATCTGTTTAACTCATTAACAAGGAAACCAGCGGTATGTTAAAGCTGGTTTTTTTTTTTTTTTTTAATAGACAAGTTCTTGCTATGTTTCCCAGATGGTCTTGAACTCCTGGGCTAGAGCAATCTTCCTGCCTAAGCCTCCCAAAGGGCTGGGATTACGGGCATGAGCCACCAAGCCCAACCTAACGCTGGTTCTTAAGAGTATTTGATGAACAGATATTTATATAATTAGTTGGGAAAGGAATGCAGAAATAAGTTTATTAAATTAGATGCAAAACCAGTTCATATCCTACAGTGTAATAAAATTGTAGCATTTGCTGTTATCTATCAAACAGAAATAATTTGCATCTCTACCAGACAAAAATCTCCATGTAATGTTAATGAATAATAATGATAATGAATAATAATGAATCTAGACCCTAATATATATGAAGTCAAACAAAGACTCATTTCTCCTAGTGAATGAAATAAATCTTGGTGGGTTAGTTAGATATGTTACAGCATAACACATTCCTTACTGTTTTTGTGAATTTTGAGAAGACAAGCCGTCATTTTTTGCCTCATTTTCAAGATTTTGATAATTTGGGTTATTCTTAACAAGGGACAAATTTAGTATTAAGGGGAGGAAATATCAGCAAGCACATCTAAACATTTTGTTGAAATAGTTTTTTTTGCCATTTCCATCTTTGTAATTCCTGAGTCCATCATTCCTTCCCCCCACCCACTTGGGTACAGAATAGAAGAGTGCTATTTACTGAGTCCTCCAAACCCCAGTGGGCATCGTCTTCCTTCCGTGAACCCTCGTGTACCCTTCTCCCTGGTCAACTCTGGGCGGGTGGCCCAAATCTTGTGGCTCCCTCCCTCTGCCAGTCTAGGAGGCACCATCAATTCAACTCTCAGATTATAAGAGCACAGGAGGAAACAGACATTCATTCTCTGCTATTAATTTGCCAAGACACCAGTTTAATAAACAAAATAAATATCTTTTCTCAGCATTATCTCCCATTATGAATATATATGAGCTCTTAGCACTTTGGGAAGAGGCAGGTTTCTGGGGACGGCTTCTGAGTTTGGAGCACCCCAGGTGGAGAATGGCAAAGGGTTTGCATGCTCTATGCTTTAAGCTGGTCCTCTGAAGAGGATTGGGAGGAAATGAGTTTGGGTGAAGAGCCACACTCATATAATCAGTCAGCAAACACTTAGTGAATGTCTATTATTGGATAGTTGAATTCTTTAGACAACTTATTATTATTATTATTTTTTTGAGTTGGAGTCTCACTGTGTCGCCCAGACTGGAGTGCAGTGGCCGCTCCTGGCCACCGAAGCCTCGACTTGCTGGGTTCCGGCGATCCTTCTGCCTCAGCCTTCCAGGCAGCTGGAACTACAGGTGCGCGCTACCACGCCCGGCTAATTTTTTTGATTAATTGTAGAGATGAGGTCTCGCCACGTTGCCCAGGCAGGTCTCAAACCCGCGGGCTCAGGCAATCCCCTTACCTCAGCCTCCCAAAGGCGCGGGATTACAGGCTGAGCCACCGAGCCCGGCTTAGACAACTTATTTATAAAATGAGGTCAATGACTTCCTTACTGTTTTTGAGTACTGGAAATAATGTATTTCAATCATTAAATATAGTAGCCAGCACATAGTTGGCACTCAATAAATTATAGCTATTAATGATAGGCATTGGTCGTTTCTTTTCTATTTAGGTACAATAAGTAGCTCACAATAAAATTGCCCTTTGTAATGTATAAGTCACTTTCACATCCATTTTCTCAACACTGGGAAGGAGAGAAGGAGGTATTTTGGGCCTCATTTCACCGATTATGAGCAAGGGACTTGGAGAGGTGAGGTGCCTTGGCCAAGGCCACACAGCTGGTGTGGAAATGCTGAGAAAGAATGGTATTTTGGGGTAGGACAGAGAGCTAACGAACCATTATCACTTAGCAGGCGTTCTTCTGCTATAACCGAATTTACAGGCCCCAGTACTGAGAATGGGGATCAGCAGGAAGAAAGAAGTCAGTGTGGCCTTTGCCAACACAGGGATAGTCAGAATCTGGTGGAGGTCACAGAGCCTACTTGGGGTAACACAATCAGAGGATGAAAGCAAACGGGATCTCATATCTTTTCTCAGGGAAGAGCTTCAGACAGGAGAGACCAAGGCTAGATAAATGTCACCAATTCTGGAGCCTTTGTCATTTCCCCTTGCTTTGTAAGGTTACCTCCTGTCTCTTCCCTGAGTGAAGAAGAGTAAACTCCTAATAAGGAAAACCGCCTAACTGCATGCTTTGGGGGCAGCAAGAAAGCAGGAACTGGGGAGACAGCATCTCACTGCACAGAAAGAGAACCCCAAGGGGTGTGTGGGTGGTGGCAGCTTTTCAGGGAATAAGCAGGCAGACTGAGTTTCCGGAACATTCCAGAGGCTGGAAAGAAGAGGTGAGAACACAGGAACCACGAGGCCGAAAAGGGGTCCAGGAGCTTCACGGTAGAACAGCCACCTGAATGTCCACCATGTGGAGCCAGACTGAAAAGCTGAATCCAGACTCTTGTCCTCACCCCACACATTCCCATACAAAAGCAACTACACAATCCCTGTATGATGGAGGGGCTCAGATGCAGAAGGTCTCCGGGAGCTTTCAGAGAAGTTCTGAGAAGTGTAGACTATTTGGATGTTGGCTAGATCTGCTACTGGGTGAGGGGAAGAAATCTGGAGAAGATAGTCCAGAGTAAGTTCAGCTCGAAGAATCAGGCTCACCATGGCGTGTGCAGAAGCCCTCTAAAGAGCAGCAGTGTGAGAGTGGCTGGATCCTGATCCCGGTCCCGGCACTGTCACTGACTACTCTGTGCTGCTCATTCATGAAACTTCCCAGACCTTGCTGTCTTCATCAGTAAAATGAGGAGAAATAGTTCCAACCCTCTCCATTTCATAGTATTCAGAACAAGAACCAACTAAGATAATAAATGTTGGAGAGCACTGGAAATTGTAATAAACTCTGAAGGGCTAGAAAATAGTTTTGTGTTTTTTTGCATTTTCGTTTTTTAACTTTTAACTTTTTTATTTTCAAGATGTGGGGTCCAGTTCAGGGTTAGGTATACAAATGTTCATTATGCAGGTACCCTTGTTGATGAGGGTTTATTTTAATTAATTTTTTAAAATCACTGTTTAACCCACTAGGCCATTAATTGCTGACTTGGAGAGCTCTGATCCTGGGTACTCTGGGTTTATTTACCCATCTAGGCTGGATGCTGGCAGAGAAGGCTGAGGTGCTAGAATCACGCTTCTCCATTTCTCTCCCATTGCTGTCCCGCCCCACGTGTTCCTTTTCCCACCCCCAGCAGCTGGGCGGGCAGCTGTGCCACAGCATGTGATGGGTGGCTGATTGACAGCTTGGCAACATGTTCATAATGAGATCTAATTTTCCTTCCAGCATATAATTACTGCATTCCTGTCTGTTTGGGGGTCTGCGATGGGGGTGGGCCAGGAGCTGAGCAGCCAATTTCTATACCATTCAGTGTTGGAACAGAATGGTACATGCTTCATTCGCTGGAGCATGGATTCAGGCTAGACTTCAGATAAATTAAATTAGCCAGAAGGTCTAAGGAGTGAAAAGGGAAGGAACTGTGTGAAGTTTTGAGGTTTCTCTTCTAAGAATTTTTGCTCTTTTTTTCTTAAATATTTTATAGTAAATTACAGACATGATTTTTCATACGTAGATACTTCAGTTTGCATCTCTGAAAGATTAGGGCATTTTTAAAATAAGGCTAGTCAAGTGAAATTAGGGCACTTTTGATGAAGATGTGTGCATGTGTGTGGTGTGCGCGTGTGTGTGGTGTGTGAGTATATGTGGTGTGTGTGGTATATATTGATATGTGTGGCTTGTGTGTGGAATGTGGTATGTGGGTATGGTGTGTGGTGTGTGAGTGTGGTGCGTGTGGTTATGTGTGTGTGGTGCATCATGCATGTATGGTATGTGGATGTGTGTATGCAAGTGTGATGTGTGGTATGTGAGTGTAGTGTGCGTGCATGTGTGTGTAGTATATGAGTGTGTGTGGTATGTGAATGTGGTGTGTGTGTACATGTGTGTGTGGAATGTTAGTATGTGTGGTATGTGTGTAGTATATGAATATATGTTTGACGTGTGAGGGTGATGTGTGTGGTGTATGGTGTGTGTGTGTATGTGTGTGTGTGGTATAATGTGCAGGTGCACACACTTTTGGGGAGGATGATGCTGCCCTCCTCAGCGGCAGGGTAAGGGACCACAGCCAAGCCCTGGGGGAGGGGAGGTGGCCCAGCTGGGGAAGGGAGCAGCTGGGCAAAGCTGACTCAAGGCAAAGTTCCCTGCCTCTCTTCTGCCATCACTGCCTTTCCCCCAGGCACTCAGCATCCCTTGCCAGGGACTCTGGAATCTCTTACCGGGAAACCTGGGCAAAATCGAGCGCTGAGTGTGGTACCCAAATTGCAAATCAATGAAGTCTGAATTAAATATCGATTTCCCCCCTTTCCTTTCGGGGAAGTTTCTTGAGAGTAATTGGCTCGCTGGTTTTGTTTTTTTGCTATTTTATTTTTCATTCCGATCCTTAAACACTCTATTGCTGAAAGATTAATCCTGCCAGGCAGAGCCAAGTCCTCCCCTCCCCTTCTTCCTCCCCCACTCTGGTAACTTTCCTTTCCAAAGAGGAAATGTCGGCCAGTGGGAGAAGTGGCTCATAAATATATGACTGTCTTCCTTCAGCCCACGAGGCTGTGGCTGGGCAAAGGGCAGTCACCCCGCCCCCAGATGCCCCTTGGCTTGGACATTTAGTCCCGGAGGGAGCGGGAGACACCATCCCAGGCCAAGATATTTAGGAGGTCCTGGGCCTTAGAAACAGTTTGGTGTTTCCTCACTGCCCCTGCATGCCCGTGTAACATAACATTAAACAGGAGATGAATTAAGGAATGCCAAAAAGCGGTTGGTTTTTCTTGTTTTTTCTTTTCTTTTTTTTTTTCTGTCTGGGTCTCACTGTCACTCAGATTGGAGTGCAGCAGCACCATCACGGCTCAATGCAGCCTCCACCTCCTGGGCTTAGGTGATCCTCCTGCCTCAGCCTCCAGAGCAGTTAAGACTACGGGTGCATGCCCCATACCCAGCTAATTTTAAAATTTTTTTGTAGAGAAGAAGTCTCGCTGTGTTGCCCGGGCTCAACTTGAACTCCTGGGTTCAAGCAATCCTCCCACCTTGGCTTCCCAAAGTGCTGGGATTACAGGGTAAGACACTGGATTGGCCACTATTAATAGTTTTTGATGTCCTGTTTTGCGGGGGTTCCTGAAAATGCTCAGAGCGCTGGGTGTGGTAGGAGGGTGAGCCCATTTCTGAGGGAGGCTGGAATCCTCCACCCCTGGCCTCCCTGGAGAACCTGCCAGGCTCAGGCTTGAGGCAGCAAGACGGGCCCCCACCCCACCCCCAAGCCCCATTTTCTCTCCTCCTGTGTGCCAGCAGCTTCCTGGGCCTCCTGCATTTTCAGTCAGCAACTGGCTCTGGCAGCAGAAAAAGAAAACAGTCAGGTCTCTATTCCCGGAGGACCAGTCTGGAGGGAGGCTGTTCCAGGATGAGCTTGTTAGCAGAGAAATTTAATTACTGCCTCCCACCAGGCTGAAAGCTCTGCATTTCCATAGAGCCTCCCTCTGGAGTACCCCAAATTCAATATGGGAAGGTCTGTGGGTCTCCAGGTGAAGATGTGGAGCACAGGAACTCTCAAGCTGGTCCAGGAGGTTCCAGAGTCACCCCCAAGAGGAGACCCAGGGCTCCAGCCTCTGCTTCCTCCCATTCTGCTGCATTCACCTTTGAGGAACTTCCTCAGCCTCAGACACTGGGATGGGCCATATCTGGGTTTGAATGGCGGAGGGCTCACTCATTCTAAACGCTTACTGAGGCCTATAGTGTGCCAGGGGCGTTAAGGGAAAGAATACCAGGATGAAAACAACCTGTGACCTGAATAGCACCTCCTTGGGAGACAGACATAGAAGTCATTGTGATCTAGTGTGGTAAGTGCTATGATGTGTCTACCCACTGAAGCACATGAGAGGGACACCTAGACCTGCTGTGAGGTGGGGTGGGGTGCAGAGGGGTTAGAGCTGCTTCTGAGCTGATCCTTATGAACGGGTGAGCCAAGTCAAAAAACACTGGGGGAGGCCGGGTGCAGTGGCTCATGCCTATGATCCCAGCACTTTGGGAGGCCAAGGCAGGAGAACTGCTTGAGCCCAGGAGTTCGAGATCTGCCTCGGTAACATAGTGATACCTTGTCTCTTAAAAAAAAAAAAATTATGGCCGGGCTTGGCCTCCCAGCACTTTGGGAGTCCGAGGCGAGTGGATTGCCTGAGCCCATGGGTTCAAGACCAGCCTGGGCAGTTTGGCGAGACCTCGTCTCTACAATAAAAAATCAAAAATAGCCGGGTATGGCAGTGCGCGTCTGTAGTTTCGGCTACTCGGAAGACTGAGGCAGAAGGATCACTGGAGCCCATAAGTTCGATGTTGGGGTGGCCGTGAGCATGTGTGCTACTGCACTCCAGCCTGGGCAAAGGAGTGAGACTCCAACTCAAAAAAAAAAAAAGTAGCCAGAAGTGGTGACACACGCCTATAGTCACAGCTACGCAGGATGCTGAGGTGGAAGGATCACCTGAGCCCAGGAGGTTGAGGCTGCTGTGAGCCATGATTATGCCACTGCACTCCAGTTTGGGTGAGAGTGAGACCCCAACTCAAAAACAAACAACAAACAAATGGAAGGTTGGGAGATAGAGAAGTGTGTTCCAAGAAGAGGAAACAGCATGGAGCAAAGGGAAGGAGACCTTTAGAGATGCACGTGTTGTCTGAACTGGGGAGTCTGAGATTGAGAGGGATGATGGGGCATGCAGGTAGACCGAGGGGTCAAACTGCAGAGGCAGGCTGTATGGTCAGGGGAGTCTAGACGATGGAGCAAATAGGACCAGCTTCAAGGGGATTTGGGGAGGTCATGAACAAATGAAAAGATCTCTACAAATTGTTTAGCACAGTGTCTAGCCTGGAGTTGGCAGTCTATATATATCTAACTGATATTATTACTGATGACTTATATGACCTTGCAAAAGTTATTTATTTATTTATTTATATTTTTAGAGACAGGGTCTCCTTCTGTCACCCATGCTGGAGTACAGTGACCTGATCATAGCTCACTGCAGCCTCAAACTCCTGAGCTCAAGGAATGCTCCTGTGCCAGTCTCCTGAGTAGCTGGGACCACAGGTGCATGCCGCGATGCTGGATTACAAAAGTTAATAGCTCTCATCCTCAGTTGTCTCATCCGTAAAATGAGTTTTTTTTTGGGGGGGGGGGTTGGAGTTTCACTCTGTCACCCAGGTTGGAGTGCAGTGGCATGCTCACAGCTACCGCAGCCTCGACCTGCTGGGCTCAGGCGATCCTTCCACCTCAGCCTTCCAAGTAGCTGGAACCACAGGCGTGTACCACCACACCTGGCTAATTTTTCTTGATTTATTGTAGAGACAAGGTCTCGCCAAGTTGCCCAGGCTGGTCTTGAAACCCTGGGCTCAGGCAATCCACTTGCCTCCGCCTCCCAAAATGCTGGGATTACAGGCTAAAATGAGTTTTTAAAAGTCTCTTCAGAGTAAGCAGGTGGAGGGATTGCCTTACTGACTTGAACTTCTCAGTTCCTGAAGCAGTGCCCCATATGCAAAAGTTGGTCTCTTTTCCTTTCCTCTCTTCCATTCCTGCAACCCCACTTAGGGCCCACATACTTGAAAAGGGTAGCAGCTATTTGTTTTCCTTTCAGTGCAGGGTACATTTTGCTCTATACTTACCTTCCAAAAATAGATCCGACTCCAAGTTCAGCACTCTTTCCACTAAACTCCAGTTGCCACAGCATATTTTTAATCCAACGATGACGTATAGATTTTTGCCTAACAAATTAGCAATGTGTTAAAAAAAAAATCCAGTGGTGGTAAGAATACAGAGAAATGGGAATGTGTATACATTGCTAGTATAATGTTTTAGATGTAGTATATAAACCACTAAAACTCTTGAGGAAAGCTAACTGACGGTACGTATCAAAAGTCTAAAAATGGCGGGGCATGGTGGCTCATGCCTGTAATCCCAGCACTTTGGGAGACTGGGGCAGGGGGATCACTGGAAGCCAGGAGTCAAGACCAGCATGAGCAATACAGTGAGACCTTATCTCTACCCCCCCCCAAAAAAATTAAAAACCTAAAAATGTTTAAGTTATTTTTTCCCTAGCAATTCTTGATTCTGACAATCAATCTCAAGGGAATAATCCTAAATACACAAAAAACTTGTTGCACAAATGTATTTGTTGCTGCATTACTAACAATAAGGAAACATTGGAAACAATCTGTATAGTCAATCCCAAAAGAACAGTTAACTACAGTAACTAAATTACTGTAGAGCAGCTCCCCAAACTTAAGCGGTACCTAAAATAGTCAAATTCATAGGGACAGACGGTAGAATAGTGGTTACCAGCACCTGGGGTTGAGGGGAGCAGATAGTTGTTTAATGGGTACAGAGTTTCAATTCTGCAAGATAAAAAGAGTTCTGGAGATGGATGGTGGTGATGATTGCACAGTATGGAAATGTACATAGTACAACTGAAATGTATACTTAAATAAAAGTGGTTACAGTGCTAAATTTTATGTGATGTATATTTTGTACAATTAAAAAAACATTGAAGACTAAAAACACACTAAAAATTCTCTTTTCAAAAACTCAACTGATTCAAATAGAACTTGTCTGGAGTTTGGAATATAAGATAGTGAGCGAGGTTAACGAGAGCATCTATTCATTCATTTATTCATTGTATGATGAAGCAAACATATATGCATCAGGTACTGTGCGAGCTATGGGACACACAGTGAGACAAGCAAGACAGCCTTGGACTCTGCTGACCCATTTTTCTCAATTTTTTTTTTTTGAGTTGTAGTCTCATTCTGTCACCCATGCTGGAGTGCAGTGGCATGCTCACGGTCACCCCAGCATCGATCTGCTGGGCTCCGACGATCCTTCTGCCTCAGCCTTCCAAGTAGCCGGAACTATAGACACGTGCTACCGCACCCGGCTAATTATTTATTTATTTTTATTGTAGAGATGAGTTCTTGCCAAGTTGCCCCAGCTGGTCTTGAACCCACGGGCTCAGGCAATCCACTCACCTCTGCCTCCCAAAGTGCTGGGATTCCAGGCTGAGCCACCGAGCCCGGTCAATTTTTCTCAATGTTAATCTGAAATGGAGGACTTAGAGTTCTAGGGAAATCCACTAAACTGCCTGAGAGAGTATAAGCGGATGCCTCATGTGCACTGATTTTGCATGTTGGAGCTGGGTGTCTCTGCTGGTGAGGTGCCTGGGTCCAGGTGAGTGAGGTGGGCAGGGCCATCTCTCACAAACCCCTCAGTCTTATTCCTGTTTCCAGGAAAACTCCTCTTCTGGAAGGGGGTAGCCGAGCAGAGTAGCTCACTTATCTTCAGGCTTTTAAGAGCAGATGAGACACATGGAGTGGCCAGGCATGTATGTCACCAGAGAAGCACTCTGGGGGGCTTCTGGGTTGGCGTCACGTTTCCACAGCCATGAGGAGTGCGTGGCCTGTGTTCAAGACGTTGCCAAAATGGAGGAGAAAGGGTGGGAGTTGTTCTGCCACAGGACCAGGCCTCTCTTGTGCTTGCTGATGCTGGCTAGAAAAATGATTTAAAAAGTCCCAGGATCTGGGATGGGGAGTGAAATACAAATGGGGCGAAGGTAGTGGTAAATGTTATCATTTGGAGGGGCTGGGAGTGAAAGCACACAGCGGTAGGACCCCGGGCAGCTTAGTGCTCCAGTCTATGCTGTTTATTGAGTGTCTATTGTGCACCAGGCATAGGGGTTACAAAAGCTGTATAGAAACAGTGTAAAGTTGGGCCACCTGGTTCAAGTCCTGGACCTGCCACTTAAGTTTGCATCACTTTGGGTAAATTATTTAATCAATTCTGTGACTCAGTTTCCTCGTCTGCAAAGTGGGGATAGCATCATCTACCTTGTGGGCTGTTATGGACACGAAATGAGTTTATATGTACAAAACACATTAAGCAATGCCTGACATGTGGTAAGTACCATGGAAGTTTCTATTAAATGAGATTCAACCAGTGATTGGCCCCATGCTGCCCAGGAAGTGATAGACCCTTGAAGCTTGAGCCCTAAACCCCAGACTCAGGATTGGCAGTTGTCTTCCTCTTGTCTCCAAGTCCTCCTCTTTTTCCCCATCCTCCCTCCTAAGATCCCTTGCCTCCTCCCCTGAAGGCAAGTACCTTTTATTCAAGTGAGCGGGTGGCAAGGCAAGGAAAGATGTGGGTGTGGGGGCTGCGGAGCCCCAGGGGGCTGGAGCAGGGTGAGGCTGGCTGCTCTGGCTGGCTGCCTTGCCTCCTGTTGGGGCTCCGGGAGGGCACGCCAAGACGGGCGGATGCAGATTAATATAATCACGACATCACCAGCCCCACTCACTCTCCCACTCTTTCCCCTAATGGTGATGATTCTACTTATTAGAGGCTCAGCTGCTCATGGTTATTGATTCTCCCGGCCGCAGCATTTTAATCAGGGACTGGAAACTATTGTTGGTAACATGAACCTCCGGGGGGCTTCAGGACAGGTGCAGAGCGGGGCATCGGGACCTTTTCAGTGAGGCAGGTGGGGTCCCCAGGGTTCCAGAGTCATATTGAGCACTCAGCCCAGAAACCTCCTGCGTCCGTGGTGGCAGGGAATGGCACCACCCTGGGCTTCTCTCCACAGCTGGGGCATGACTGGGACTCGCTCAGCTAGGTCCGCCCCCCATCCTCCTCCCCTCAGCAGGGAGGAGTCTCTTCCCTGTCCCCTCCTTGGTCACCCAACATCCTCATTTCACTCCTCTGCCAGCTGGCGTTGAGGGGTAAAGTGGTATCTGGGTGTCTGCGGAGCCAGATAAGGAGCAGTGATGGGGGGAAGTGGGAAGAGTCTAGTGGGGTTGTGGCTGTAACACGCTGACCACTTCTCTGGGGTTTGGGGTGAGGATGAGAGTGAAAATTAATGTGTGTGGAGCACCTACCAGGTGTCAGGCATTACAGCATCAACCTTTCCAATGGCATATCATCCAGCCCATTTTATAGCAGAAACTGAAATTTAAGGAATCAAAGTGACTTGCCCAAGGTTACTCAGCTAGGACAGGCCAGAGCTGGGACTGGACCCAGGTCTTATACTCTTGTAAGTGAGACAAGCCCCATTTCACAGATCACTGGTGGCAGAATCCTCCAGAAATATGCGGATGTCAATTCTGCACAGCCCAACCCTGCTCTGTGCAGGCTTTGAGGAGCCTGGATGAGCTCAGACCCACCCCACACACCATCACAGAGAACTAAGCCTGTCTGGTATGAGAGACACCTGCCTGGGCTCTGGTGTCGGTGATGGCCCTGTGACCCAAGACCTGGCTTCTGGTGTGTTCTACCTCATTGGCGTGCTGAAGGTAAGGCCACCCTAGTTGGCTGCAGCCTTTGTCCATTACTACCCCTTGGGGCCCCTCTCGATCCCAGGGTCTTGTGGCTGACTGGTAGCTGGCACCCTCCCTCTGTCCAGCATGCCACTGTGTCTCTGGGCTTAGTTTGTGAAAGTCATAGTGTATGAAGCCCTGACAGCAAATGCAGAGTGGCCAATAAAAGTCAAGTGAAAATTCAATAAATCAAAAATATTAAATATTATGAAAATGGATTTCATACACCCACAAACAAATGGCTGTGTAATGTGAGCATTTTTCAGTTTCTGCTGAAAATGTGAAGTGGATGAAGTATTAACAGTTACTAATGAGCTGGGTGCTGTGGCTCATGCCTGTGATCCCGACACTTTGGGAGGTGGAGGTAAGAAGACTACCTGAGCCCAGGGGTTCGAGACCAGCCTGGGCAACTTGGCAAGACCTCGTCTCTACAATAAGTCAAAGAATTTGCCGGGTGTGATGGTGCGTGCCTGTAGTTCCAGCTGCTGGGAAGGCTAAGGCGAAAGAATTGCCTGAGCCTAGCAAGTTGAGGCTGGGTGGCCTTGAGCGTGCCCCTGCACTCCAGCCTGGATGACAGAGTGAGACTCCAACTAAAAAAAAACAAAAAAAAACAGTCACAAATGATTGCAGGCCTCTGTGGTTAACGCTGGTGGATTCTGGGTCCAGATGGCAGGCCACCAGCATGCTTGTGCCAGAGGGGTGAGGACAGGCGAGGTCCCAGGAACATTGTTGCTGAATGTCTGTCCTGGAAAATGTCCTAGAAATCCTGCAGCCGATGCTCCTTTGACATCTGCCCCTCTACTTCCTGAGAGAAGACAGAATGAAGGAAGCAGGCAGAAGTGCCTCCTAGGCACTCCCCACACCAGAACATCCTAGGAAAAAGGTCCCTTTCCTCCTCAGGGTGCACCAAGGACTCCCTGCTTTCCTCCCCATCTCCCTGGCTTCCCTCTCCTTCCCTCTTTCCCTGTCTCCTCTGAGTCACCTCAGGGCCTAATGCAGGGGTGGGCAATGATGTCATCTCTGAGATCATGCTGGCAGACTGGCTCCTGGGCCTGTGACAGAATTGCCCATGTCCCCTGTCGCTTCTGCCGGGCGTTGCCAGCCATAGCCTTTGTCCAGTCTTCTCTGCTGGGCCCCACCCTGAAGGCTGGGTCTTTTTGGCATTAGAGCCAGTCCTTTTAAACAATAAAAGAAAATTGGCTTGTGCCTTTTTCTTACCTCCTACAGCCTCCAATGCACTAGCTCCTCTGTAATCTTTCAGAGAAAAGCGGATGCTTCTTGGGTCCAGCTCCCTGCCCCAGGGTCCTCTGGTGCTGAATGACCCCAGCCTAGGCGTTGTTGACCCCCTGCTCCCCGCCCTGTGAGTTGCTCCCAGCCTCTGTGGTTCAGGCCCTGGCCAAGTCAAGTGTTGTCCTGTTTTTGCCCTTTGACCTCCATCATTACCTCATCTGCATCCTCAGATGCAGACGCCCAGCCCTGCTCATGAAGAGCACGCTTTCCTTTCTAGGAGAAAACGGCTTGTGGGGTAGGGCTTGAAACCCCTATGAGCTGAGTGTCACCCGGCAGAGCATATCTCCCTCCCGAGCCTTGACTTTCTCTCATCTGTGAGCTGGAGAGGACACCTGACTGAAGGCATGGATCGAATGAGACCACGTGTGTGCAGTACTCACCTGATGTCTGGCACACAGCGGGTGTGCCACAGGCCCTGGTTCCCTAGTTCTCTTTCCTCTTCCCAGCGAATGTGTGTCCTTCCAGCTCTGGTGTCTGCTTGGGGTGGGGAAGTGACAGACCTGGAGTCAGTTGGCACCGGGGGCTGGGGCTGCAGCGCAGCTGCTGGGTCACCTCTGCCTCACCTGTGTCACCAGCTTCCACTCCCATGTGTCTAGATCCACCTAATTCCAATGGCTCCTCATAAGCCCCGAGACTTGGTGAATGAGTTACAGCAAGCTGATACCACAGAAATGAAAGGAGCCAGCATGTGATCTTGGCTATGATGATGAGCTTTATGAGCTTCTCTCTGGGAAACCTCGAAGTGCATCAGAGCCAGCAGGCTGCCTTGGTCTCTGCCCTTGACAAATGGGATTTCAACACAAAGGGACTTTGTTAGTTGGTCCTCCCCCACACCTGCAGCTCCTAGGCTGTTCTCATGTCTCTGAGGGAGGGTAGAGGTCTCCTGGGAAGGTCACCTTTCAGGGGAGGAGGGGAACCACGGGGGAGATGGGAGGGTCTGAGACCCATGCTTTAGGAACTGTACTGTAATTTCTCAGAGGCCCAGAGTAGCCCCATCCCTGGTCACCCTGACTGCGGGCTAGCCTCAAAAAGGGTTCAAAGAGGAAGAGCTTAGGGCATGCCATTCTTTTCCTTCAGCAGGGCAATAGCTTCTGTTAGTTACATTCTATGTGCCAAATGATGGTAAGCACTACGTGTGTGTACATTATTTAATTTAATCCTCATGACAGCTCTGAGGGGGGTAGTGTTCCCATTTTACAGATTGTTAGATCTCAGTGGACATCCGAAAATGTTAGGTCACACTCCCAATGGGGCCTCCAGAATGTTATTAGGTCAGGCTTGCCAGGGGTGTGGGTGTCTGGTATGCGACCTGATGCCCCATGAAAGATGCAAAGATTTACACAGAAGTTAGATTAGAAAATGTAATTTATTTAGAAAGTAAATTGGAGAGACAGAGAGAGAGAGAAAGAGGAGATTCACCTCTCCAAGGTAGGGTAGGGGGCCAAAGCCAGGAAACATGGCCTGGCCATAGCTTAGCAAGGCAATGGCAGCTGGATGCTCTTGGATGAGTCCTTTTAACACTTCCTTCTGATGGGGGGATGGCCATTAAGGTGATTGGGTGGTGATCTGCTTCATGTTACCACAAAGTGGCAGGTAAGCTCAGGTACTGACATCAGGTGATGGACAGCAGGCAGTCTAAGCAAAATGGCTTTGCTGAGGCAAAACGTGAACCCCAGGCAGGTCCCTATTCAAGTCCTCTGGGTGCCCCAGGGGAAGAACTGGGGCCCTCTCCTGGGGATCTTGCACCCAGGACATCCAGTAGTTTATTCTAAGTTTATTCTAAGTTTCTTGGGGTCCTTCCTTTCACGGATGAAGGAGGTAAAGCACAAGGAAAACAACTTACCTGGTAGAAGGCTAAGGGTCAAGCCCAGGTTCATCTCCATGGGTAAACAGGACCAGGCCCTGTTTTAGGAGGGTGGCAGTCTAAGGCATCTTTCTCCCTATTTCCTCCTCCTGCTCAGGAGAGCATGTGCAAGGTGTGTATGAGTTGTGCAGCAGGGATGGCAAATATAGCCAGGCTGGGTTAAGGGAAGCCAGCAAGGGAGGGGGACACCCTGAAGGTGGCAAAGAATAGCCTTTCTGGTACCTGGAGAGAGGTATTGATGGAGAAGAGATTGTCCCTCAAGAGCTGTGGCCTTCTCAGAAGAGCACCATAGAAGCCCCAGGCCCAGCAGGGAGCGTGACTCAGTGAAAAGGCTTCCACTATCTGCCCTATAATCAGGTCTCTGTGGCTGACCCTAACAAAGGCCTGGTTGGTGTAGCCTTGGAAGCTGATCTTCCAGGTCCAAGCACAGAGCGGGGTGGGGCAGCGTGGAGAGTGCGAATGTAATGCAGGGTGTCTCTGGAGCTTTCTGAGGGCTAGATGGGGCCAGCAGTGCTGCTCTGGGCCCCTGAGAAGGGGGGTGGGCGAGGAAGGCAGAAAGTGCTATTCTGCCTGTATCCAGGGCAGCTTCTCAGACTACTGGATATCCTGGGTGCAAGATCCCCAGGAGAGGGCCCCAGTTCTTCCCCTGGGGCACCCAGAGGACTTGAATAGGGACCTGCCTGGGGGTCAGCAGGGGAGTGAGGTAGAGATGGGGAGGAGACAGGGAGAAGTAGCTACCCAGGGGGAGCCACCTTCTTGCTTCCCCCTCCAGAAACACTCTCTGCCAGCTGTCTTCATTCTTTCTACAGATTTGTGTTGTGCTCTGACTGTGTGCGAGGCGGGTTCCTGCCAAGCAGAGGCTTAGGCACTGTCTGTGTGGGCACACCCTTATGGGTTGCCTGGCTGATGAGGGTGGGCTCGCTAAGTGAGTGAGGAGGGGCATGCCAGTTCACATGCTGCCTCTTCTATGGAGTCTTCCAGCCCACCCCAGCCCAAGGCTTCCTCCCTGTTCTGAGTTCTGTGTCTGTCCCTGTTAGTATTACTGCCCACAGCTATCGTCCCAGAGAGTAAACTTCCCAGGAGAGGACACATATTGGATTCATCAGTATAACCCCATGCCTAGGAGTAAGGGAGCCACAGGGTTCAGAGATGCTCTATCATCCTCCCCCCGCCATGCTCACCTCCAGAAAGAGAGAGAGTCAGTTCAATTACCCAACCAAAAATGCAGTCATTTTCTGTCTTTTGGGCAGGGGAGACCAATATGACCAGTTACCCTCAGCCCCACTCCCCCCATCCCCGTGCCCAGCATCTTAGCACCTCAGCTGCCTAGCAAGGGAGGGTGGCTCCCATGACTCTGCTTCTTCGCTCCCCCCTCTCGCAGCAGCTGACGGGGAGTGGGAGGACAGTGGTAGCCTGTCAGCTTTCCTGTTGTTGTGTGTGCACATGACAGGGGTGCTGTGCAGCCTGGGGGCCTGGATAAATGGAATTCAAGGGCTGAGGGCAGAGAGTGGGCTAAGGCCTCCCCCATCACACCTACGAGCTGCCAAGCCTGCCAGGCAGCTGACATTGCGGGGCTCAGCTCTTGGGGAGACTGGTGGCAGCTCTGTTCTACCTTGGTCCCAGGAATGGAGTCCCTACTGGACTGGATCCATCCCTGGAGATGTCACTTTCCCTGTGCTAGCTGCTGGTCTGAAAAAGCAAGTTTGGATGGGAGCCTTAATCTGTACCTGGAGAGTCCGGGGCTGGGCCTGTTTTGGGGTACTGGTGCACTGGGGCAGGGAATGGGACGTGGCTGCTGGATGAGCTACTCCTCGGCGCACCTCAGGAGCTTCCCAAATCCATGGCCTGAAGAGGGAAAAGAGATGATCCCACAAACCCTTCACCTCTCACCTTCTCCCCTCTGCTGTCCCCGACCTCTCCATGCTACTAGTGGTGCAGTACTGAGGACATAGTCGGAGAGTCAGACAGGTGATGTGGCTGAGAGAGTGATCTGCCTCCCCTGCCCCCAGCCAGCCCCTGAGTGTCTCTCGTGTTTTGAAATTGCTTTGCCGTCATATTTCTCTCCCAGCTCAGCCCCCCCGGCCTCAGCTGCCCTGAGCAGCTCTTGCTTCCTCATCCATCATGCTGGCGGCAGGGCCCCCGACTACGTCTCACAAAGAAACCTTTCTGCCCTAGGCCTTCGAGGAGAAGGGCTCAGCTGTCAGAGAAGAGAGCCATTTCCAAGGGGTCAGAGCACCGGGCCCTCCAGGACTGATGGGCTGTGAATTATGGATATCACAACCCGGTCAGTCCCAGTGCTCCAGAGCCGGAGAGGGTATCCTTGCCTTCCTTCCCTGAGTCAGCCTCTTCTCTCCAGGGTCCCTTTAGCACCTGCTCACTTCACAAGAGGTGAGTTCCTGCGGTTGGTTGCTTTACTAATGGGTGGGGATTGTGTACACACCCTGCCCATGAGATCGGGGGCCCTCTGTGCTCGAGGGCTGTGCCTCTTCCATGGTTAGAGCCTAGCTAGATGGTTCCACAGTCAGCCACACCTAGTGGTGTGACCACTATGCCCGACGGTGGCAGAATGCAGAGCAGGGCATTCCCAGGAGGCCCAGGAGATGAGCAGAAGTTATTTGTCCTGTCTGTGGAGGAGCAGTGAGCCCAGACGCACATAATGTGGCCACCAGGAGCAACGCCATTCCTGAGTGAGATGCACTTGCAGCATGCTGCTGTGAGGAAGGGTCGCCTCAATTCCTTCCTTCTCTACCCTCTCCCTTCCTTCTGGCACTGGTCTCTCCTTTTGCCACTCCCTGCCCTGTGGCATCCCCAGGCCCGTCCCTGGGCAGGCGCCCTTCCCAAGCAGTGTCATCTCTGCCCCTGCCCCATCTCTTTGTCATCTGCCACCTGCATGCGTGCACAGTTAGCCCCCTCACGCCCTCCCCAGGACTGTGTGCTGAAGAGTCCCACATCTGTGAGCCGATTCCAGGCTCTTAGCTTGAACAGCTCCTTAGATGTCTCCTCCCCTTTCTTCTGTCCAAATCTGCTACCTCTGTTCTCAACCAGAACACACATTTTCCTTCTGATTCACATGGCATCAGCCTCCTAACCAGTAACCCAGACTCCAGGTCTGCCCCTTCACAACCACCTTTGGCAGAAACTTCCCAAGTATTCTGAAGCAGTTTGGATCGTTTTTTTAAAAACAGAAACTTCCCAAATACCCACCTGACCCTTCTGACCCCCACCCCCACGAAAGAAAGCAAGCAGGCACTCCTTTCACGCTCTGCCTCTCTGAGACTGCCTCTGCCCTCCACCCACAATCCTCTGCTCACACCCTTGCCCCAGCCCTGCCCTGCACATTGCTCCTTCTGCTGAGATCCCCTGGAGTGCGTCCTCTCACCAGCTGGGTCCAGGAGCTCCCACTAGCCCTAGGTTTCCGGGTCTAGTGTCCCCGCCTGCAGGACACCTTCCTTATCTCTGTCCCCACCGTGGTGCTGCCTCAAGGCCACATGCCTGCCTCTGTCGCCTGGCTAGGCCTATATATTTTAATGGTTTATTCATGGATCTGAGCACACCCCCTGCCTGCTTTGTGTCTCATATCCCCAGAACCTGGAGTCCCTGGCACATAAAAGGAATGCCTCTGCATTACTGAATGAAGGAGACAGAGTGAATGAAGGAATAATTAGGAGTGGACGGTCAGGGCAGAGCTTCACAGGTAAGGGGTTAGAGGGTGGGTGGCCCAAGTGGCAGGTGAGAGGAGCAGCATTTGAGGTAAATTAGAAAATAGTGCCAGATTCAGCCACAGGGGAGACAAGCTCTGAATATACAAAACACCCTTTCCCTAGCCGCTCCTGTCAGCACCTTCTCAAAGTGAGGAAAATAAATCTGTTTTCCTTATGACAAAGCCTGATTTGAAGATAAACCTCGGCTTCTCAGGAGGTGGCAGTGACTCTGATAGGTAGGGAGGAGGCAGGAGTAGGTAAGGGGTGGGGGACAGGAGAGGGAGACAGGAGGCGGGGGAGGAGAGGGAGAGCAGGCTCTGTTCTGTGCACTGATTACTAATGTGCTGGAAAGGCTCGGCAGGTTCTGGAGGAAGGCATTTATTGTGCATGAGAGAGCAGGCAGCATGTTTAAAAAGCTATCCACGGGCTCCCGCTGCCAGGCTAGGGGGAAGGAGAGGCCAGGCCAGGTTTGGAGGCTCCACTCTGCCCTGAGCCACAGCGTGAGATGGGACAGAGCCACTGAAATCCTGGTTCTCTTGGCCACAGGCCTCTCCAGAAGAGGAAGAGGGGCCATTTTATCCACAGAGGCCACAAACTCCTTCCTGGGGAGGCATTTGCAGCATCACTTGGCCCTTTTCTGTACCTTCCCGGGGCGGGGGGGTGTGCACCTAAACACATCCTGGCACCAAAGATAACGGCTTATGGGGGCTTCTGTCTTGTTGAGTCCTGTCCCCAGTGGAGGGGTGGTTCTTTTGAGGTGACTGGGTCTGAGTCATATATGGATGTTGGGGACTGAGTGAGTGTTACTCCTATAACCTTTCGCCCTTACAGCTAAGAGGAAGAAGGCAGTCTGCTGCAGCAGTTGGGCAGCTCATCCCTCATCCCTGGTATTCACCTGGGGGAGCCCCAATTCTCTGGCTTGCTTGAGGAGCAGTAGCTGGTCTCTAAGCCCGTTGTTGTCATGTCTCTGAGTACCTTTCTGTTAAGAAAACAAAAGGACACGTGGAGTCCCAGAGTTGCAGACTGTTTGCACCATGGAAATCATTGCATCAAATCCTCTCATGGCCAAAGGAGGGAAGCAGAAAAAGAGACTTACCCAAGGCCCACGGCAGATTAGTGTCCAAGCAGGGGCAGTAACTCCTTTCACCCAACTTCTAGTCTCAACAGTGCAGCTCAGAGCAGAGGCCTCTGCTTCTCCTGTACACTGTGAAACAAGGCCTTCCTGCCTCCATTGCCAGGCACATCTCTAGCCAGAGATGTGCCCAGAAGGAACTGACATCGACTTAGACTTGAGAGGAAGTGACGCTCTTCTTGGAGCCTTGTTGAGAGTGTGACCTGCTTTAAACCTGACCTTACTTACTTAAACTACGCATCGCCCCCTCCTCAAAGTCCCATGCCTCCTGAAAGCTGCTCACATTCTCCTTCAGACTCTAACCCACGAGGGCTCCTCCGCTTCCCCCTCCCCCAGCTGCTGGGTCTCTTCTCGTTTTCACTTCAGTCCCCGTTTCCACCTGTTACCCTCCGCAGGCCTGGTAGCCAAGTAACAAACACTTCCTCTTGAAAAGGTTAAACTTGTTCTGGTCACTGTCACCCTCCAGTCTGTGAATCACACTCCCTTTCTCTCTTGCCTTGTGTTTTGAGCATGACTAACACAGAGAGAAGGGGGTGCGGGCGTTTGCATGTCTCAGAGAAGGATCCTTCGCACTTACGATCAGATCCTAAGAGGCTTCATACCCAGGGCACTGCAGCCTCTGTCTGCCCCTCGGACTCTGCTCCAGCTGCTCACATGGGCCTCTTCTCTCCTTGGACTTTCAGGCTTGCTTCTGCTTAGGGCCTTTGCTCCTTCTGTTCCCTCTGCCTGGAGAGTGTTCCCTTCACATTTTGCATGGCTGCTGCCTTTCCATTATGGAGGTCTCACCTCAACCATCACTATCCCCAAGAGGCCTTCCTTGACTACCTCATCTCATGTCACTAACCTCTACCACAGAGTGTCACCTTCCTTTTGCTGTCTTCCAGCATCTGTCCCTGTCTGAATGTATTGTTTATCTGTCATTGTGTATTTGTTTACTCTGTTAACCTTGTCTGCCATTATTATGATGATGTCCTGCTGCTTGGCACTTAATAGTCATTCAAAGATTCCATGAAGGACACTAGAGATGGTTAAGATGGAGGCAGGGCTTGGATATATGTAAATCTTTTTATAGATAGGCCTTGCAGACTCGGGGCTTTCTTCTCAGCCCTGCTCGGAAAATGGAGACTCCAGATCATGGGAGACTGGGGATCTCCTTGGTTAAGAATTAGGGGATCCCCATCAGCCTTGGAGATATAGGAGCTGTGGCTGCCTGCTCTGCTCAGGGTGGGCGTTGATGTCTCTGCTTTGTTTATTACTGCTTCTTTGGCGGCTGTCACAGAGGTTACTTGGAAAACACCACCTACCCACCAAGCCTCACCCCAGAAGTGGGGTGCTGAGAACTTGCTTGGTGATGACAACACACACACAAACACGCTCCCCTTCCCACTCCTCTCCCAGCATTCCAGGCAGGAGATAAGTAGGCAGCTCCTGGACTTCACAGAAGGAAAGAGGCAGTAAGTTTGGCACTGTACCCACTTACCTCCCTCCAAACTGCAATGTACCAGGAGGGGGGAAGCAGAGAGGCAGAGGTGGGCCAGGCTGCCTCTCCAGGAGTTCATGTCCCCATTAGGGGGAAACTGTAGTGAGAGAGAGGAGAGAGCAGCTCCATCGGGAATCCAACTTGGCCTAGAACAGGCCCTGTTAGGACTTGGGATTCTGTTTACCAACAGGCAGGAAGGAGCCTATTGTACTTGGGTTAAGGAAGCGGAAAGAAATCCCCTGAATAGGAGCTCAGGAGTCAACAAGTGGGGCTCAGAAACAATAGCTAGGAAGGGAGGGATGCAGGAAGGGGGGTCCAGACTGGTGAGGCTTAGAGGAGAAATCCAGGTGTGCAGGGGCCACCCTCTGGGGACATTAAGAAAGGGAGGGAGGTCATTACTGGTCAGATGTCTGCAGCAGGTCTGTCTCCCCCATGTGAGGAGGGAGCTGGCCTGGCACAGTGTTCGTTAGACATACTCCATGAACAAGGCTCCTACAGAATTGCAAGGTGAGATGAGATTCGGCAGGTGTGTCAGGCACCCAGCTCCCATCCAGGAGGGCTGGAGGACTCTGTAGTCAGGCTGAGTTTGAATACCTTTTCTGCTTCTTACTCGCTGTGTGCCCTTGTACCAGAACTTAACCTCTCTAAATTCTTCTATGAAATCGGAGCAGTGCCCACCTCATCAAGCTACTTTGGGGACTAAGCGTGATGAACCATGTAATGCAAATGCCTAGCACAGGCCTGGCACAGCGTCCTACAAATGGTGGCCAGGGGATTTTCTGCAGCCTGGACCTCTGGTTCTGGCTTACGCCAGAGGCCTACATGAACACACACACATGGGTCGAAGGGCTCTGAGGGCTTTCAGGCGCTTTGGAATTTTGGCTTTCTGACAGCTTTCTATCTTTCTCTACTTCCCATGATCTGGGCAGGGATAATGTCCTGATCTACCAATTTTAAGAAAGATTCTGTTTTCAGACTGACTTCTTCAAAGGGGCAGCATCTACATTGGCAAGGTGGCTGCAATCCAAGTACACAGCTGACTTGAAAGACTTAAGTCCTGAAAGACTACATTTTTTTTCCTCCTCTGGAGGGTGCTTTAGCTTGAAACATCTGGGTAACTGTTGAACACCTTCCTGTTTTGCAGAACATTCTCAGCATGGGGGCTGTTTGCATCTTTCTGGGCTGGTATTTATTTCAGGATTATCCAAGGACTTCCTGTGCTATGAGGGGTCCTTCTCAGCCCACCCCAATCCCTACTCCCCCACTCCCACCCCACAAGGGCAGAGGCTCACCTCCCATTGCTTGCCCCTGCCACCTTGCCTGTCTCCCAGGTTGTGGCTCCTTGAGGGATTTCTTAGATCTCCAAGAGAGGTGCTGCTGCTCTCATGGGTCCTGGGCTCCAGGAGCCTGTGCCGGGAAGCAGGGTACCTCTCCTGGGGTGGGAGCACTTCTCCTGAGACTGCGCGTTGGTAAACCTTGAGAGGGATCCCCAAGGGGGAGGGTGTAGACTATGGACAACGTGCATGTCAGGGGTTGTTATGGTCTGGCACAGTGGTTCATGCCTGTAATCCCAGCACTTTGGGAGGCCGAGGCAAGAGGATTGCTTGAGCCCAGGAGTTCAAGACCAGTTTAGGCAACATAGCAAAACTTTGTCTCTACAAAATAAAAAAAATAAAAAAATAAAAACTAGCTGGGTTTGGTGGCATGTGCCTGTAGTGCCAGCTACTGGGGAGGCTGAGGCAGAAGGATGGTCTGAGCCCAGGAGGTCGAGGCTGTGGTGAGCTGTGATTGTGCTACTGCACTCCAACTTGGGGAACAGAGTGAGATCCCAACTCAAAAAGAAAAAGTTGTTATCTTTGGTGTCAGGATGGGACAGGATGGGTGTGGGAAGCTTGGATTATTGCCTCTTCAGCCGGGACCAGAGGAGGGTCAGTAGGGCCTGTAGCTTAGCTGGCTTTAGGGCCAAGGTATAGTTGATTTGGGATTGGAAGCCTCAGCTTGGGCCATTAGACTCACTCTGGGTATGTTTTCTGCACTTCCCTTGGGCCTCCTTTTCCATTTGATACCTCTTTGCCAATGTTGGTCTGTGCTACAGCAAATAGAAGGAGAGAGTTTGTTCTTTGTCCTTTTACTAGAAACACAGGGGATAGGAATAGGCATCATGCCCCCTGAGCTTGCATGTGTTGGAGCAACAGAATTGGACCAAGGGAGCTCCCAGGGACCTGGACAGAGTAAGGTGCTGGCATGATTTGCCACTGGTTTACACAGGATGTCAGGGCATGGGGTGGCCAAACTCAGGTCTTCAGACTCTTATTCCAGTGCTCACTCCCTTACACGAGTTTTTTTGCAGATGCCAGGGCATGAAACATTTCCAGTCCCTCGTGTGTCTGAACAGTGTGTTAGACCACACAAAATAAAAGAATTCTGGAACCAGGCACGGGGCTGGCAAGTGGTGGCAAGACAGGCAGAGCTGGAACTGGTGGTACCAGGAGAAGACTAAAAGTTATTTGCTCTGGTGCCTGGGCGCCGAAGGGGTACATGGGAGAAGGAGGCAGAAGGGAGGAAGGGGGAGAGCAGGCATTCTGTGTGTGCATGTTCAGGAGGGTGTGCACATGTGTGTCCAGATCCCGGGCCTGACCACATCTGGAAGGGCTGAAGACAAGAAGGAGGCGTCAGTATGTGGAATTTTATTGCAGTGAAGCAGGAAGGAGTTGGTCCCTTGGCTTCTTGACCTCAGGAGGAGAAGGGAGACGTGGGGGCCATGGGGAAAGAAACAGGCGGCCTCCCTCTCCATGGAGACCTCCGTCCATGTTGCCAGCGACCACAGGAGGGAGGCCTGTGAGATGACGGCTGTGGGAGGATGAGTGTGGGCTGGGCCGGAGACGACCTTGAGAGAGAGGAGAGGCAAAATTGAGCTGGTGTCTGGTGTGGGGAGAGAGGAGGGGCAGGTAAGGAGGAGGGAGAAGGCTGAGAGATCTGGGGGGGAGGGAGTGGGGACGAGCCGTGGCCACCTCATGTCTGTCTGCCTCCCTCCTGGCCAGAAGCAAGAAGGACACAGAGACGGGCGTGTGGGGGTGGCGCAGTGATGGAGGGGCATGTGTCCTTGAGCCCCGAGGTTTTCCTGAGCTGAGATCCTTCATTACCTCATGTTCTTCCTAAGGATACAGGCCCTCATCCTGCTGGGGCAGGCCCCGGACTCAGACTCTGACGGTAGCGCCCTTTTTTCTAGCCTGGGAGATACCCTCTCCATTCCTTGTTTTTCAAAGTGTTTTCTTTTGGGGAGAGGGGGGACACTAGTCCACTGCCCCAGGAGCTGGAGATGGGATTTCCCATTTCTCCTGCAGGAGTTCCCAAGAAATGATGGCTTTCACTGCGGCCCTAGCCCCATCTCATTTTAACATGTTCTGTATTGTACATGTGAAGTTGTCTTTTTCTCGGACAAAAGACTTAACCTCTTATTTTCTAGCTGTTAGAAATAGGGATGACAATTCCTTCCTCACAGAGTTGTTGGGACTATTGAATCAGATTCTGTATGTAAAAGAGCTTTGTAAAGTGCAAATGTACAGCCTAAACTGCAAGCCATGTCTATTCTCAGGGGGAAACAAGGGAAGGGGAGTCCAGGAAGGGAGTCCAGGCAAAGTCTGGGTGGGGAAATGCCCCCTGGATCCTGAACAGAATTAGCTCCAGCCCCTCCAGCAGCCCCTCCCACCTTCCATTCCCAGTCCACTCCCCGCCCCCTCAGCCTCCTCTGGCCCCAGGCCTTGCTGGGTGACCTTCAGAAAAACTGAGGACCAGTGGACCGTGGAGTTGGGACAGGTGTAGAGGGTGGTCATCGCAAACTTGTCCTTTCTCTCAGAGAAGAGGGGTCCTGGCCTCTTCCCCTTGTTTTCCTCTCACCAACCCTCCTGAAGGCCATGGGGTGCCCCCAGAGGAGGGAGATGCTTCCTGTCTTACAGGACTGGCAAGATAGCCACCAGGGGGTCTCCCCAGAGCACAGGTCCTGACCGAGGGCAAACCCAGGTGCTGCCAGGGCCCAGAGGACCTGGAGGAGCGAGGTTAGGAAAGCATGGCTTTTGGAGGAGGTGGGTTTTAAGCAGACTTGGACCGCTGGCTGTTGTGAGGTGTTCAAGGAGGCCCCCATGCCTGGCTGGACCCCGCGGGCCCCTCCTGCTCTCTGGGCGGCCGTGTCTACCCTCTATACCATCTCACCATCTTTACCATCCTGTAGGACAGGAGTGCCTCACGCTGGGTCAAGTGGGGCTCTCTGCCTTCCCTGCCCGTTGCCCAACTCTCACTCCTTCAGCTCTGAGAAATGGGAGCCCCAGATCCTCCACACCAAGATCAAGATGTAACAGGCGCTGGAGCCCACTTGAATTTCTCTCTCTCCCTCTGTCTCCTCCTCTCCCTCCCTGGGACCGAGGGACAGATGCTCTGTTTAGAATTTCTTCAGGGAGAGAGCCAACAAGGGCATTCTTTCTATTCCTTGGGCTTCCCTAGCCAAAAATGGAGGATTAGTCAGAAGACAGCTGCTGAGGCAGCGGTCCTTGGGGAAATCCTACCCAGTGCAGCAGCAGTGGCCTCAGGGAAGGAACTGTCTTGAGCCTGCCTCTTTTAATTAGGACTTGAAAGTAGTGTCTATATTAGAGTGTGCTGGAGAGCTGGACTTCAGACTCGGGTGAGATGGACATGGGTTTGAATCCCGGCTCGGTCACTTATCTGCTGTTTGAATTTGGGTCACCTTTTCAGAAGTCTGTTTCCTCATCTACAGTCCAGAGACAGACACCCCTGTTCGCTAGGGTTGTTGCTGGGATTAAAGGCATTGATGTACACAGACGCTTCTATGATAGTGCCCGACAAACTCCAGGAGCCCAGAGTTTGTTAGTTCCCTTCTCTCACAGTAGAGCAAGAGCCAGACAACTTTCTGTACTCAGCACAGCTGAACTGTGGGGGGCTTCCAGCACTCAGAAGCCCCAGTTCTGGAAGTAAGAAGAAGTGTGTGTGTGTGTGTGTGTGTGTTTGAATGGACTTTTGTTTTTATTTATTTATTTTCAGTTGGAATCTCATTGTGTTGCCGAGGCTGGAGTGAGGTTGCACAATCCTGGCTCACCACAGCATCGACCTCCTAGACTCAGGCCATCCTTTTACCTCAGCTTCCCAAGCAGCTGGGACGACAGGTAGACACCATCATGTCTGGCTAATATTTTGATTTTTAGTAAAGAAAAGATCTTGCTATGTTGCCCAGGCTGGTCTAGAACTCCTGGGCTCAAGAAATCTTTCTACCCCAGCCTCCCAAAGTGCTAGGATTACAGACGTGAGCAACCACACCTTAACTGGAGAGTATTTTTTTAAAAAATAGAGTATTTCAAGCCAAGGTCTCTTACAGCTGGGGAACTTGAGGCTTTCAGCTGTTACTCACCTAGGCCTTGTCATAATTTTATTTTATTTTTTTGAGTCAGGGTCTTACTCTGTCACCTAGGCTGGAGTGCAGTAGCATGCATGGTCACAATTCACTGCAGCCTCTACCTCTGGGCTCAGGTGATCCTTCTACCTCAGCCCTCCAAGTATCTGAGACTACAGGTGTACACCACCACACCTGGCTAATTAAAAAAATTTTTTTTTTGGAGATGAGGTCTGACTATGTTGCCTAGGTTGGTCTCCAACTCCTGGACTCAAGTAATCCTCTTGCCTTGGCCTCCCAAAGTGCTGGGATTACAGACATGACCACAGCCCCTGTCTCTTGCCATAATTTTATAAAGATATGGATATGGAAGGGGATAGATTGGCGGATGAAATGGGGAAGGGGACGGAGACAGAGAACAGATGTACATGCACACACAGATTCTATTGTAACAAACTCCTTGGGAGAGAGCAGGAGGCCGAGAATGGGTTTGGGAGAGCCCTGCTGCTCTGAGAAGCAAGGAGCTTTGCAGTCCCTGGGGTCAGGTGTGCTGACAGCCTTGGATCTCTAGAAGAGAGGTTAGGCACCACCGCAGCCCGAGCGTACCTCTCACCACCTCCAAGACTTCCCTCTGCATTTGTAGCTTATGTTTTGAGTCTTGGTCCAAGCCTCCATCAGCCTTGTGAGGTGGGTAAGTGGCTGATCTTCCCTAGTTCTCGATCTCGTCCTCTGAAGAATCTGAATGATAATCCCTGACTTGTCTGCTTTCAGGACCACTGTGAGGATCCAAAGTGCTCAGGGAGGTGCTAGACAGAGGTAGGAGGAGACAGATAAGTGGGTTCCCGTCTGTGTGACCCACAAGAAACACCTGTCCCTCCAGACTCGGGGACCACCTGGGGACTTGAGTGGTTGTCTTGGCAACCCATTGCCTGGCTAACTCCTACTCTTTCTCTGGGTTTCAACTTAAACATCAGTGCTGCAAGGAGGCCTTCTGGACCCTTACAGACTCAGCCCACCTCATGTAGCATCTTTCATAGCATTCTATACGGTCCCTCTAATGCACTTATCATGAGCTGAACAGCATGGCTATTTGTGTGATTATTTGTTTAAACTCTGTCTTCCAAACTAAACTCTAACTTCCATGAGGAAGAGGAATATGTTTCTGTTACACACCATCTCATTGCCAGCACATAGCAGGTAGGTGCTCCACAAAATTCTTGCTGAGAGATTAAATGAATTCCCTGCCTCACTCCTCTCTCATGCCCAGCCAACATCTGATGCCAAGTGCCCATTGATCATATCCCCCTAGTCCAGTGTCTCCTGCCTTTGGCCGCTCCCCTCCCTCAGAATTCAAAGAACAAATCATTAGCTACATAATAGTTTCCCTTCTTCCCATCCTCCCAGCCCAGCAACCCGGACCCAGGATCCAAAGGGCTGCAGGCGAGTCATTGCTATGTTTATTTATTTATCTTTGCACAAGGCTGCCCTCTGGTGGTTGAATATGCAGAAGCGAATGGGCAGGATGGAAACCCCCTGGAGCCAGGAGTCAGTTGGCTGAGCTATGCTTGAGACTGGTCAGTGAGCCAGGGAATAGGTAAGCACTACCAGAAGCGTGAAGATTCACATCAGTTCTCCATCCTTATGCATGGCTCCCTCCAAATCTAACAGGGGGGCCTGGCCTAGGAAGAGCAAGAAATTAAGGAACGCCCCAAAGACACCCTACCTCAGCCCCAGCAGGGTGGCATGTGGGGACTGGGTAGCTAGCTTAAGTAGTGATTCTTTCTCTTCGGTGGTAGACTGGCAAAACATTTAACAATCAGCTCTCTCTAAAAAAGAATCCTGATTTGTAGCATTTACCCCCTTTCCCTGGTGTAAACACTCTTACCATGGCCCATGTTAAACTGCCGATGTGATGCTACTGAACGAGGAGTCTGGAAGAGATGCTCAGTAGCACACCTCTACAGAGAATTTGTCAGGGGTGGGGAAAAAAATTTTAAAAAGAATGTTCACCATATAGATACCACGAACATAAACAACTTCAAGAGCATGATTAATAGTAAAATAATTGTGAAGTTATGAGTTTTGAGTATTTATCAGATAATGTTTTTAACTGCTTGTTTTCTAGACAATGTATTTAACTGTAAGTTTGCATAGTTTAATTCTTCACAATGACTGTGTTTAACTACTGACGTGCAAAATTCGAAACTCGGTTCCTGCAAGTAGTAAGAGCTGTCTCTGGCACACCACTGCTTCTCCTCCTCTTCTCCCTCCTATCTCTTTCGCCCTCATCCCCTTCCTCCTTCTCTTCCTCTTTTATGGTTTGCCTGGCATTCCATGTGGGTAGGAAGAATGGGGACGATGGAAAAGAACTTCGCTGCAGACCTCTGAGCCAGGAGCCATGGGTGTTAAGGGAAGAGGATAGAGAAATGCTACTGAAGGACACTTCAATATGTGTGTGTGTGTGGGGGGGGGTGTCTGTGTGTGCATATATGTGTGGATTTTGCAACTGGATCATGGGGTTGATTAGTGTCTGAACTAAAGACCACCACTTAAAGATAGGGGGCTGGGGTGACTCATGCCTATAATTCCAACACTTTGGGAACCCGAGACTGGAGGGTTGCTTGAGCGCAGGAGGTTGAGGCTGCAGTAAGCCACATGATCCCACCACTCATTCTAGCCTGGGTGACCAAGTATGACTCTGCCTCTAAAAAAAAAATAAATTATCCAGGTGTGATGATACATGTCTGTAGTCCTATAGCAACTCAGGAGGCTGAAGCAGGAGGACCATTTGAGCCTAGAAACCTGAGGCTACAGTGAGCTATGGTTGTGCTACTGCACTCCAGCCTGGGCAACAGAGCAAGACCCCATCTCTAAAATCGATCGATCAATCAATTGATAGCTAGAAAGAGAGAGAAGGGGAATGGGTTCTATGGCCAGTGCCCTCAGTGGTCTCAGAAGGGCTCTCACCTGGGAGGAGTAGGAGGGATCAGAGTTAGATGAAGCGGCCTATGGGCAGCCGAGGCAGGCAGAAGTAGGCACCGGGGAAGAGGCTGAGGTTGATGGGGTTGCCATCCAGGCGGATGTCTTCCAGCTGCCTGCGGGTGTGCCTGTGCTCCTCAGCGTCACAGAAGGAGTCGCTTCGCATGGTCTCTATCCTGTTATTCTGGAGAGAACATGGCAGCTGAGCCCACCTAGGGAGTCTGCCCTTAGCCAGCACTGGAGGTTCACATCAACTAACCCACAGCCCTGGCTTTCCTGGCATAACCGGAGAAACCAAAGCACCCGGGCCACACTGCAAGGGCTGAGAAGAGGAGACCATGGAAGATGGATGGAGGGAGAGGGGGATTCTAAGAGGGATGCAGGGAAGAGGAGGAGGGAGAAGGAGGGAAGGAATGAAGAGAGACAGAGGATAGGAAGAAGGGAGACAGAAAAGCAGTTGAGCCCGATGAAATAAAGATGTGGAGGGACAGGAGGCACTTCATAAAGAAGAAATGGGGGGAACTGAACTGGGGACGTGGACAGTGACTGGACAGGACCCGCCAGGCCATGTCTCTAGTGAGCCCTCTCAGGAAGGAGGCCCCGCTGTAGCCTAGCTTCCCGCCTCTCTCTGCCATGACCTGCCCCTATGATCTAACCCCCATCCTCTGTGCCTTTTGCTGCCCTTGCTCTGGGCGAGGCTCCTCACCTGCAGGTGCAGTGAGCGCAGGCTCAGGGGCAAGGGCCCAGGGACAGACTCCAGCAGGTTGTCAGCCAGGTAGAGAAACCGCAGCTTCTCCAGTGCCTGTGAAGGACGCAAAGGGTGGGGGAGGCAGGCGGTGCTGTGGGACTCTGGCCACAAGGAGGTGCCAGAGTCGGGGAGGTCAGAGTCAGGTGCCCCACTTGTTCACCGAGGATGCACCCAGCCTTGGCCCAGAGCCAGGCTCCGTGCTGGGCACTGCAGAGATGCCCGGGCCATTAAGGAGCTACAGACGCTAACTCCAGCCAGGTGCAGAAGGAAAGCTGCTGCCAGTGGGGTGCCGCTGGAGTATGAAGGCGCCAGTCAGCTGTTTAATGACGACCGGGAGGTTCAGGGACAAGTAGAAGGGAGCTATCAGAAGGGATTTTCCCCAGCGACAAGTCTCCAAATGCTAGGCCTGGAGCATGGGCTCAGGAGCCATCCAGACCCGCAGAATGAGAACCATAGGCATACAGAAGCGGACCCAGGGTGCGAGTGACACGGAGCTCTCTGAATCAGGTCGGGTTAATCAGGGAGGGATTTGGGAAGTGATAAGCCTTCAGCAGGGCTCAGAGCGCAGTGAAGCGTAATAGCTACCACTTATGCAGCGTCTACTATGTATATTTAGTCCTCCTGTGCCCTTTGTGAATGCTGTCTTGGTTAATCCTCCAGCAACTGTGTCAGGCAGGCATCAGTACCCTCGTTTTGCAGATGACAAAACAAGATCAGAAAGGTCAGGTGACTCTCCCACAAACCCAGGTCTCTCTGGCTCCAAAGCCCATGCCTTATCCTGGGCTGAGAAAACAGCCCTGAGTCAAGACCAAGAGGCCTCTCCTAAGATGGAGACAGCCAGCCCCAGCTAGGATGTTGCTGAGGCTGGATCAGTAGGGGACTTCCATGACCATGCAATCCCTGTTCTTCATCTAGAGATGGAAAAACTGAGGCTTGAGGTCATACAGCTGGCTTCTGATTCCCAGTCCAGTGTTCTTCCCACAGTGGTATCAACATTGTGTTCTGTAAAACTTCCTCAAGGACCACCGCAGACAGGAGAAGACTGAGGAGGTGGAAGGGATTTGGGGAAGGGGAGTGGGAGAGAGGAAACAGGCGTGCCTCCATGCCCTCACCCTATTTCAAAAAGGCAGTTCTAAATTGATTTATCTGATACTTATTATTTGTGTTTTTAATTTTTTTTAGGCAGTGTCTTGCTCTGTTGCCCAGGCTGGAGTGCAGTGACACAATCATAGCTCATTGCAGCCTCAAACTCCTGGACTTAAGTGATCCTCTCACCCCATCCTCCCAAGTAACTGAGGTTACAGGCATGTACCACCCACACCCAACTAATTTTTTAAAAAAATTTTTTGTGGTGATAGCATCTCACTATGTTGCCCAGTCTTAAACTCCTGGGCTCATGTGATGCTCCCACCTCAGTCTCCAAAGTAGCTGGGACTATAGGCACATGCCACTACACCTGGCTAATTTTTTGATTTCTTGTAGAGACAGGGTCTCGCTATGTTGCCCAGGCTGGTTTTGAGCTCCTGGACTCCAACAATCTCCCTGCCTCGGCATCCCACAGTACTGGGATTATAGGCATGAGCCACTGTGCCCAGCTTCTCTTAAAAATTTGATCATAGATACCTGCATACACATGTTTATTGCAGCACTGTTCACAATAGCAAAAACACGAAACCAACTCCGCTGCCCATCGAAACTGGACTGGATAAAAAAATGTGGTACATATACACAATGGAATATTATCCAGTCATAAAGAAGGATAAACATATGGACTATGCAGCAACTTGGATGGATTTAGAATCTGTCATACTCAGTGATCTATCACAAAAAGAAAGGAGTACCACATCTTCTCACTCATAAGTGGACCCTGAACATTTACCATAATACTATAAGAAAAGAATTGGGAGTAGTGGGACACTGCCAGGGGAGGAGGGGGGGTACATAACATCAGTGAGGGTCCCTGATCTCAAACCAGGCAAAGTGGGAACCAAAGGGAGGCCCGAACTTCACCTGTACAATGACCACTTGTATACCTAATCCTGAATTGCACCCTACATCTTTAAAATAAAAAAAAATAAAAATAAACACACACACAGAAAATGTGATCATAGAAAGACTGTCACTTAATGGTGGGATTTGGAACCAGAAGGATATGCAGAGTTAGGGCTGAGGTCAGCACTACTGCAGGCCTAAGTCTTGTGTAAGTGAAGTTTTCAGGGGGCAGAACCTGCGAGTATGCAGCGGGCAGTGATGTGGCAGGGTGGTGAGTTGAGCAGACACACAGAAGGAAGCCAGGACAAGGGACTGTGTACCCACAGGGGGAGAGGGAGAGTTGCTCACTTTGATTTCTGATCTGCATCAGAGTACAGGCTGGGCACATCAAATCTGAAAATACAAAGTCCAAAATGCTCCACAATCCAGAAATTCCTTTTTTTTTTTTAGTTGGAGTCTCACTCCGTCGCCCAAACTGGAGTGCAGTGGCCGCTCCCGGCCACCACAGCCTTGACCTGCTGGGCTCCGGCGATCCCTCTGCCTCAGCCTTCCAAGTAGCTGGAACTACAGGCGAGCGCTACCACGCCTGGCTAATTTTTTTGATTTATTGTAAAGATGAGGTCTCGCCAAGTTGCCCAGGTGGTTCTCAAACCCGCGGGCTCAGGCCATCCACTCACCTCGGCCTCCCAAATCGCGGGATTACAGGCTGAGCCACCGAGCCCGGCCTGTGGCGCTTCTTGAAATGGCGGTGTAAAACATCCTTATCTTGGGTTAGAATTAGTTTCTTGTGACCCAAAGAATCTTTTTTTGTTGTTTGTTTTTGTTTTTGTTTTTTGTTTTGAGTCGGAGTCTCACTCTGTCGCCCAGACTGGAGTGCAGTGGCCACTCCCGGCCACCGCAGCCTCGACCTGCTGGACTCTGGCGGTCCTTCCACCTCAGCCTTCCCAGTAGCTGGAACTACAGGCGCGCGCTACCACGCCCGGCTAATTTTTTTGATTTATTTATTGAGGTCTTGCCAAGTCCAAAGAATCTTAATAAGCAACAAGTGGGAAAGGATTTTAAAAATGGGGTCGATTTATATATCCCAGGACCAGGTTGAAGCCGGGACATCCCCTGAAGGCACAGTGTGTGGGTGGTGCTGGAGGTGTGTGGTGGTGGTGGTGGTGGTGAGCGGTGGACTGGAGTCCCTTACTCACCCTGAAGGCTTCGGGTTGTATTCCTGAGCTCTGGAGCCTATTCAGGCGGACATCCAGGATCTCGATACCCCTGGGCAGCATGGGCAGAGCTGCCAACTGATTCTCTGAGAGGATCAGATCCCGAAGGGCAGCCAGCAAGAGGAAGGCGTCGTTATCAATGGAGGATATGGAGTTGCCAGAGAGGTCAATCCGCTTCATCTTTGCTGAGGGACATTGGGGAGAACAAAGAGAGAAACTGGAACACACCATCTTTTCTTGTCCCCTGTTGGGTCTGCCTCCATACCTTGTTCCATCCTTCTTGAGATAAGGGAATTTTTTTTTTTTTAAGTGAGAGTCTTATTCTGCCACCCAGGCTGGAGTGCAGTGGCATGCTCACAGCTACCACAGCCTGGATCTGCTGGGCTCAGGCGATTCTTCCACTTCAGCTTCCTAAGTAGTTGGGACTACGGGACACACCACCACTCCTGGCTGATATTTTTATTTATTGTAGAGATGAGATCTCGCCACCTTGCTCAGACTGGTCTTGAGCTCCAGGGCTCAGGCAATCCTCTCTCCTTGGCCTCCCAAAGTTCTGGTGTTACAGGCGGGAGCCACCACACCCAGTCAAGATAAGGGAATTCTAACCAGGTCTTCACCTGCACTAGGTCCAAACCAGAAGAAATGGCGTAAATCAGGACTCCTTGGGAAAGCCGTTGGATTTCTCAGTACCTTTCCTTGGAATCCTGCCCTGTGTCGGTGGCTGCCCACCTTGGATGGGCACTCTCTTGAGAGTGAGAACCAATAGACCCAGGATTCCCTGGATCCATCCACCTCCCCCTGTTAGTCTACACAAAGGGGTACTGAGGCTGTGGGTAATTAGTGGTAGCCTGGATTAGAGCCCAGCTCTTCTGCCTCAAGCAGGGCATAACACATAAAGAAGCAAAACAAACAAACAAAAACCATGTAAACAGCATGAGTGCCATGGACCTTAAGTAGGACAGTCTGTCCAGAGGTCAGCTGGCCACAAAGCTATAGTTGCTGGGACATTCTGAGAATGTTGGCTTGATTATAACTTCCCCTTCTCAGCCTCCCAGATCTTTAGGGAGAACAAACAAGAACAGGCCACTTCCACCATCTAAACTCTTCCAGAAAGAGAATTAGAGAGACTTAGGGCTACTTCCCTTTGATAGCTGGAGAGCCTGAGAGCCAAACGGAAAAGACTAACACAGTGACGACTGTTCGCGTGGTTTGCCGGCCTGAGAAAGGACCTGGCCCCCTCCTCTTTTCCCAGCACGTTACATACTCAGTCCTTTGAAGTCTTCGGCCCTGATGCGGCTGATACGGTTGAAGCGGGCGTAGAGGTAGGCAGTCGCCCGAGGAAGAGGAGGAATACTCTCTAGCTCAATGTCGTCACAGTACACAGAAGAACCGAGGCACACACAGACCAGGCAGGTGGGCAGACCTGAACCAGGTGGAAGACAGAACAAAGGGAGATCCCTTCAGCCCTTGGGGCCAATGGCCCTCGCCCCACAAAGTGTCTAAGCCACAGTCAGCTGTGTCCTCTTGATAGGCTATGAATCGCTCCCCAGAACTGATGGGTGCCAGGTACCCAGACAGTGCTGTTGGCTGCTCCCAGCCTGTCATTCCATCCTTGACCTCAGAGAAGCAGTCACCCTCAGTTACTCCCTAGTCTAAGTCCATTTGTGCTGTCATCTGATTCTAGTCCTATATACATTTTTCTAGTCCTATGTGGGTGTTTTTAGGACACTCACTGGTTTCTTTTCAATAAGGTTTCTCTCTGGTCCCAAAAAGTACAGTGAAGATGAAACAAAGCCAGAATTAAGTGGAATAGTCAGTGATTGCTTGCTCTGCCAGCAGCCTTGGGGGGAGAGGAATTAAATATGTCGTGTGCAGCTCCAAGAAGTGTAGTAGCACCAAGGTGGACAGTGTCTGCCAGCATCCATCTCCCCTTCTTATGGTATTAGCATCCTGATTTTCCATTGGTACACAGCCCTCCCCTGTTCTCAGTCCATGACCCCATCTCTGTTTCCAGTGATCACGGGACTTAGGCGAGGCCATCTCACACAGACTGACCTTAAAAGTTGGGAAGACTTTATTGACTCATACAGTTAAATAGTGCAGGTGGTTTCTGTCACTTGGTATTACAAGGCACAGAGATTACCGAGAAGACAGTACCAGCCCAACTCAAGGAAGAAGTCTGGTAGCAGTGACTTGGCCTCAAGACGAAGGGGCAGCTCTTCTCAGCCAGCAGTGACCAGGAGAAGCAAGTGGAGTGGGGCGGGGCGAGGGTGGAGCTCCAGCGTCCTTCTTATCCCAGGGCCTTGAATGGTAGGTTCTTCTGAGGCCTTGGTGGTCTCTACAAGCCTAAGGATACTGTGGCTCTGAGAATTCATGGATGCCCTCTGAATGGTTTCTCTGCGGATGCCCCAAGACCCCAAGTCCACCCAAGGCAGACATCCCAGGGAAGCTACGGGCATGCGAGTCCAGAACAGACTTCATTTGCTCTCCGCCCCAGTTCTGGACTTTCTGTAGAGTGCCAAGCCTTTACTGCCAGGGCTGCCAGCACCCAGGAGGGCACCGGGGAAGGAGAGAGGCCTGCTAAGGAGGGACTTTGGAGCTGAAAAGCAGTGTGACTGCTTCATTGACTCCTATGTCAAGTGACAGCCGCAAAGTTATTTATTCTTCTCTACAGGCTTTTAATTGTCTCTGATCTAATTACCACTCAATCTGCTCCCCCAGTGATGCTATTAATTAAGGTAGGGTGGCTTTGCTGGGGCATAAGGGAATTCTTGCATTTCTTTGCTTTCTACTCAGTTTGTGCATTCAGGCAAAAATACTGGGAACAATCAGCTTCTTTCTTGGATTTTTTTCTGTTCTTACTGTGGCAATTTCCCCTCATCATCCTGCTGGTAAGGGTAGCCCCAGCCCTCCACTCCCCACCCAAGTTCTCCTGTGGTGCCCCCTAGTTCTGTGTCATAGTTGTCTGCCTATAAACTGTGATACTGTGACCATGTGACTGTGTACTTACCATGGTTGGCTGGGGAAGTCAGTCGTCCCAATGCAGTAGGTCTGGTCATCATGGGGTTTGGTGAGGGCGTCCTTAGAGCCTTGGTGCTCTTGGTGAGACTGGTCCTGGTTGGAGGAACCAGGCTAGTCACTTTAACCTGGAGACACAGCACATAGTACACAGTAGGCCAGCTTTTACTGAGAGGGACTTCACTTTGGACTCTGGGAAACTCAGTGACCAGTTTCAAACTTGCAGAGTCCCTGTGGAGATGGGAGAGGGAGGGATAGCAGAAAGAGTGAGCGAGGGCAGTGGGTGGGGGCTCAGAGAACATCAAGTCTTGCACCTTTGAGATTTGGATGGAGAAACGGAAGCCCAGAGAGGGAAGGGACGAGGCCCATGGAGCCAGCGGGTGGCCAGGGCAGAGCTGGAACCCAGGTCTTGGGATTCCCCAGTTGTTCCCTCGCTCCACACTGCCCAAGCTCACACAGCAAGTGAGTGGGGGCCTCTGGGCTTGCAGCCTATGCTGTCGCAGGTCAGGCCCTTCAAGGGCTTGGAGGCGCTGGGGAAGAACTTCCCACTGGAGAACAGTTTCAGAAAAGAGAAGGGGGAGAATATGGGGACATTGCTGACCCCTGCCCCAATGAGACATGACTCAGGATCCTGGTTGACAGCAGGAGAGGATGTATGACTTCTGAAGGGGGAGGAGTCTCACCGAGTTTGCCACAAATGGACAAAGAAATTGCACATTTGTGTTCCCTTTCTTAGCATCATCTAAATCAGTGGTCCCCAACCTTTTTGGCACCAGGGATCAGTTTCATAGAAGACAGTTTTTTCACGGGTGGGAGGTCGGGGATCATCAGGCATTAGATTCTCATAAGAAGCCCGCAACCTAGATCCAGTTCGCAATGGAGTTCACGCTCACGTGAGAATCTAATGCCACTGCTGATCTGACAGGAGGTGGTGCTCCAATAGCCCGCTGTTCACCTCCTGCTATGTGGTAGGTTCTAACAAGCCACAGACTGGTACTGGTCTGCAGTCTGGGAGTTGGGGACCCCTGACTTTAAATGTCAAGTTCCTACAGAGGGACAGGAATGTCCACCTCATAGAGAAAGAGATGGAGGCTGAGACCTGCATGGCAGGGGAGGTGGAGAGGGGCAGGCGCCAACTCCCAGGTTCATGCAGGAAGTGCAGTGGATCTGCTGTCCCTTACCTCAGGGGGCTGGTCCCCGTAGTCTGTGAGCTCCTCATAGTTGTTCAGATCGATGACCTCACCGTAGCTGTCCGGGTTCAGGGCTTCATCCCCCAGAGGCAGGGCTGCGTAAGCATCACCTTCCTCTTCTCTCCTCTTCCTCACCTTCTTTGGGAGAGAAGCTGTCCCTGCCTCTTGCAGCATCAGGGCCAGGAGACCCAGGAAAGCCGGGAGCCTCATGGGGGTCCTGGGGTTAGGAGTGGGCTGAGAATGGGCCAAATCACATCGGCGTCCGGTTCTGGGGAGTGGGCAGGAGGAAGGGCCATGGTCCGAGGGGCAGGCTTTGTGGAGGGCTGTGGGGATGGCTTACAGCCTCAGCCTCACAGCAGACTCCTATGCCAGTCACCACACACCCTTATTGCCCTCACACACCTTCGTGCCCTCATTACATGCACAAGCTCTGTGGAGGCTGGGACTGCATCTAGGGGGATCTCCCACAACCACCCCATGTGCATTTTTCTACATGCTCACCCCCAGCCTGATATCCAGTCACACAGGCATGTGCACACCCTGGCATGTGCACACACAGTCACGAAGGTCCCCTTGTCTACATAGCAGGCACACACGGGTGCATGTACACAGATGTTCTCTCTTACACAACCTCACTCTCAGAATATGGCTACTCATCACCAGGCAAAACTTAGAGACACTTCAATATCAAAGAATCTCGTGGTTTGTTAAAAGATCATTCGTTCGTGTATTTGCTCAACAAACACGTGTGTGGTGTCTATTAGGTTCCAGGCACTAGACTTGTCTTTGGGGACGCGGAATGAATAAGGCATACCCTTCCTAGGAACACCCAGTCCATTTGGGAGACATGGGTTTACAAATTGACATACAGTATGAAAAAGAATGTCAGTTTATAATATATGCCGCTTTTTAAACACAGATGATTACACATACAAGTGAGTTCATTGTGTGTGGTGGTGGGAGTATGTATGCATCTGGAAAGTTCTTGGATATTTGTTTACATCTGTGTGTGCACAAGGTGCCTATGTATATGTGTGATGTGCGTGCGAGTACAGGCATTCGTGTAAATCATCCACATTGCACAGATGAGTCAAGAAATGCGTGTGGTGTGGGTGCTGAGGTAACCAAGTACAAGTGCACACAACAGTCACACCCGGTGTAAGCCTGGTGATGCAGCCCTCCCCAAAGCCAGCCGCACAAGCTCCCAGCAGACCCTCCCGCTTTCTCAATTTCAGCTGGGCAAGGGGCAAGCCCCCAGCAGTAGCAAGAGGGGTCTCTTCATCTTACCTCCCGAACCTCACTCCAAACCGGATCACATCACCTTCAGACCTCCTAAGACAGAGTTTACTACCCATCCAGAAGCCTCCTCCACCTCTCTGGCCAGAGGCCTGACCTCTCTTCATTCTCCCTGCCCAATCCCTACCCCAGCCCGAACTCTTTCCCCTCATTTGCATTCCAGTGGGCCTGAGGCCTCAAACCTTGAACCTTACCCCTTCAGTGCTCTTGGTTCCTGAATGGAGAGGTGGGGACTCTGAGGAGGTTGTCTGAAATGGGGCTTGGGTTAGACTAGAGGCGCAGGCAGCTGGGGGAGGGCAAGGAGCTGGCCCAGTCAGTCAGACATGTGACCAATCAGACTCCTCATTCTCCCTGAGGTCCAGCTGTTTCCCCTCCTCTTTCCTCAGGGGTCCCCTGCCCTGTTGCTTTGCTTGACAAAAGGGAATTCTTCCTCTCTCTCTCCACTCGAGCAGTCCTCCGCCTCCTGTTCCTGCTCTGTCTCTCCCCTAGTCTGTCAGATGTCCCTTATCCCGGCCCACCCTCCTGATAAGTCCACATCTCCAAGAGAGGGGTCCACCCCTCGGATTCTGAACCTTCAGGGAAGACTGGAGTGGGAGTATGTGGAGGAACAGAGCTTGCCTTTCTAGCTTTTTTCTCCAACCAGAGAGTGATGAGGCTCTGGTTTCCTGGTTGGAATCCAAGGGTAGAAGCTGAGCTGAGGCACCCTGGCCAGCTACCACCCCCACCCAGAGTCCCACTCCCCCACATAATTGAACAAAATCATCAGTGGCAGGGACTGAAGGCCCGGGTGGATCAAAGAGAAGGTGAGTGGGGGATGAGGTCGGATGATCATGAGGATACAGGAAATTCTCTAATTCTGTTAGGAGGAAAGCAGTGGAAGGGGAGGGGCCCTAGGAAGGACTCCCTGATCATAAACACCGGAAGACATTGTGCACGGTCCTCCGGGGCCTGGAAGCATCCAGGATACTTCCAGGTTCCAGGAAACCCAAATCCCCAGATGCTCAAGTCCATGAGAGAAAATGGCATACCACATACTTGCATGTAGAACCTCCCCACATCCTCCTGCACACTTTGAGCATCTCTAGATGACTTATAACACCTAACACAATGCCTACACATCACTTCATTCATGTGGATTCGAAGTAGTACTCAGCGTGTGGGAAATTTAAGTTGTGCTTTCTGGAACTGTGTGGAATTTTTTTTTTCCTGAATATTTTCAATCCGTGGTTGGTTGAATCCATGGATGAGAACCCACAGATTGCATCAGAACATACCCCCCTTTCCTTGGTGTCTCGGTCAGGCTGCGGGGCAAGTCCTTGCTAAAGACAGGGTGACTAAGATGTCCTCTCCCAAATTCTGCCAGCCTGCACCCCCGCGTGTGCCCGGTTTCTTCACTGATGCTTTTGTTCCCTTTCTCTCCCGCTGACCAGATACTGAATCCCAGCTGCGAGACCCCTGAAGATCATCTAGTCCAAACCCCTTATGGCATAGATGAGGAAAGTGAGGCCAAAGAGGGGAGGTAACTCGCCCAAGGTCACAAAGCCAGAGCCAGGGCTTGGATTTCCTGGCTCTCAGACCAGAGATTTTCCAACCTCATCCCGGGAGTCCCAGGTCCATGTTCTCCAGGTGCTCGGAGCAGATGGCCTTGGCAGAACTCATCTCTGCCTTGGCACACTGGGTGAAGAGGCAGGTCTAGTAGCCTGGCCCAAGAGGGCAATTCTTGGCTTGCAGTGTTCCTCGGCACCAGCTGGTGTGGGAGGGGGCTTCCCCCAGTCCAAGGGCCCGGTCACCAGAGCAACACATGTTCCTGTGCCCCATCTGGGAGGGCCACCATCGGGGCTCTTCCGGGTGAAGGGAGAGATAGCCCAAGAGCCTGAGGGCACTCAGGCGGCAGTGGCACATTTAGCGAGCCAGGTGCCTCCATCTTCTCTCCACAGCCTGGGCTTTGTGGCCAGGGGCCCTCCGTCCAGACAGCCAACGGGGCGCAGCTCCTCCTCCCACCCCACCCCATTTATTCCTGCAAGTGCAACTGTTCATTCGATCCCCCTGCCGCCTGTTCCCACCCTCCCTATTTTCTCATCCTGCTGACGCTGCTGGTTGCCAAGTGCCCCCACCCCTGCAAGGGGTGCTCTCCAAGACCTGCTCCCCTCACTCCTGCCAAGAGCCACCTTCTGACACAGGCTTTCACCCTAGACCCTTGCCCAACTTCCACTCTTGTTACCCAAGCTTGGGGGTCACACGCTCCAGTTCCCACAGATTCCAGACAGTGTCCACGGAAGTGTGTGTGTGACCCGCAGAAGGAGCGACTAACAGGCAGGCTGTTGTTCCCGCTGGTTCCACTCCCCGAGAGTCTGGCAAGGGCGGCAAGGAGGCGGGGGAGGCGTCCTAATCCTAATCTCTCATTAGGAGAGGCACAAGGCATGCTGATGGATTGGAGGTGGCAGGCGGTATGGACAGAAGTCTGGCCAGCTGACCCCGTTGCTGCCCCTTTCATGGACAGGGAGAGGGGGTGGGACGTTCAGGAACTCTCCTGCTTTTTGGAGTACGAGAGTATGTTGCTTACTGAGGCCTTGTAGCCACATAACTCCATGACCAGAATGTGACCTTCTCTTCTTTTTTTTTTTTTGAGTTGGAGTCTCACTCCGTCACCCAGGCTAGAGTGCAGTGGCACGCTTATGGCCACACCAGCATCGACCTGCTGGGCTCAGGTGATCCTTCCGCCTCAGCCTTCCAAGTAGCCAGAACTACAGATGTGTGCTACCACGCCCGGCTAATTTTTTCATTTATTGTTGCAACCACCATGTTGCCCAGGCAGGTCAAGAACCCCTGGGCTCAGGCAATCCTCTTGCTTTGGTGTCCCAAAGTGCTGGGCTTACAGACTTGAGCCACCGCGCCTGGCCAACCCTCTCCTCTTTTTCAGCCACACATGCTCCACAGGGTGGACACCCACACCTTCCTGCCTCTTTGCTCATGCTGTCTTCCCTCCCGGTTATATAGTTGTTTGTTTTTTCCCTTCTCCCACCTGGCAAAATCTGATTCATCCCTTCGGAGCCAGCTCACGTGGTGGGAGCCTTTCTGGCTTCCCCCAGGCAGAGGTAGAATCCCTCTCCTCCTTGCCGTTTGTACACAGCATTTACAAACACTTAAAACATAGAGTGTCAGCTCATGGCTCTTTCCCCCTTTACCGAGTTATGAGATTCTCAAGGACCTGGGGTATATATTACCTACCACTGAATTCTTTAATCTTTTTGTGGAATCAGGTTTTACTATGTTGCCCAGGCTGGCCTTTTTGTGGAATCAGGTTTTACTGCGTTGCCCAGGCTGGCTCTCAGCCTCAAGGGATACTCCTGCCTTGGCCTCCCAAGGCGTTGAGATTACAGGTGTGAGCCGTACAGTTGATGTCCACTGAACATTTGCTGAATTGGAGTAGGTGTTCCGCAGGCAGGTGGGAGAGGCGAGGGTATCATCTGGCAGTTTTCATCCTAAAGAAGGTGGTGTAGGTTGGGAGGACCATGAAACCCACTTCTGGAACCAAGTTTGCCTCGGAAGGGAGCTGCGAGCACTCTGCTCTCACCCTTCTGTGAACTTCCGCTGGCTCTTTGTTCTCTGCCATTATTATGGCTCTTTTATGTTTTCTGTGCACACTGTACCTCTCCAATTAGTCTATAAGCTTCGCTTGGTGAGGAAAGACAATTGTTTTGTGTCTTTCTGTGCCTGCCTCAGTACCGAGCTTCTGGGGGCCCCTTATCGATTTAGTAATCTGTGGGTTGAAAGAGATTGGAGCTTTGGGTTTCAAATACAGCTGTCAGATTTCTGGTCTGATTTTAGGATTTTTTTT